>JALBZZ010000083.1:0-69174 GCA_038051095.1 Globisporangium irregulare
CATCGACAACGTTCACGACGGTGACTACGTTTTCCAGCACGATAATGCGAGCATCTATCGAGCCAATGCGACCAAGTTCTTCCTTGCTGACCTCAACATCAAGATCACGGACTGGCCAGAACTCATGCACGGTATTTAAGGTTGTACAATAGCTCCATGATATAACTCAGGTGTCACTCTGCTTTGTGATCACAATGGTGAATTTCATTTTCATATCCAATGTCCTGAAACCTTATATCGTTTCTTTCTTGGAAAGTATTTATTTTTCAAGTAAACGGCTTCAGAAAGGTATTCTTAGCCAAGGGAAGACTGTACTAAAAAAGCTCGTCCGCAAACACAAAACTCGAAAAAAAAAATCCACATAATTCAATTATTTTTTGCTGTCCTTAATTTTTTGACGTGCACTGTACTATTGTGTGGAGGTTCGATAGTGACTGCTCTGTTTAAGTACGAATGATAAATCACCCGCATAATCCATAATCAGATAACCCGTTCAAATAGATCCTTGTTTCCTTTTCTATTCAGTTAGAGCTCAAGAAAACAGCTGCCTATAAGAAAGAATACCCTGTATATAACTATGGGTTCAACTAAAACTTCGAAGAATAATCGTGGGTGACACAAAAAAACGCGAACTGATCAAAGCCAAATGGCGGACCTTCAGTTACCTGCATCATTGGCATATGGCAATCGCCGCGTGAGCTAATCAGTCGAGCAGCTCCGTTGATCCCCATCAAGCAATCACCCACACCCACGAAGCACCACCACCGTCCATCTGCCTATCGCGTCATTCTCCCTCTCTCTTCGCAGCCCACCATGCGTCTGCTGGCGGTACCGTCGACTCTGCTGCTGCTGCTGCTTGAGCTCTGCGGTGGCGTCACGCGCGTGAACGCCGTGGACGTACAGGTTGCCGCCACGGCCTCGGATAGCAGCAGCATGCTGGTGGTCGTCGTCGTGCTTTGCGTGGTCGCGGTGCTGCTCGCCGCGGGCGTGGCGCTCTGGCTCTGGCGGCGTCGACGCAATGCCGCGCCACTCCGGGAAGAAGGGACACTACCGCGCCGCATCCGCAAGAAGAACAAGGACGTCGGGCGACCGAGCTACTTGAGTGGGAATAACAACAACTACAACAGGAGCAGTCAGCAGAACGAGCCGCAGCAGAACGTCAACCGTGGATGGAGCAACGGCCGCTCGCTGCTCGCCGGCATGAGCCAGCGTCTGCGCAACACAGGCTTCTTCGGCTCGGTGCTCTTCCCGCTAGGCGGCACAGCAACGCCGACCACCGCGACGGGTAATCTGACGCTGCTGCGCAGCAAGTCGATCGACGATTTCTGTAAGGACTCCAAGGTGCTGACGTCGTTCCTGGACGATCCGCTGCTGGTGCCCAAGCGTATCGCGTACGATGAGCTCACCTTCCTGCGGTCGCTCTCCAAGGGTGCGTTTGGGGAAGTGTGGCTCGGCCAGCTCGAGACAAGCCACGTCGCGATCAAGTGTCTGCTGCCGGAGAAGCGCATGTTCAAGAGCGCGGTTGAGCAATTTGCGGCCGAGATCCAGCTCATGGCGATCCTGCAGCACCCTAATATCGTGGCGTTCGTGGGCGTGAGCTGGAGCCGCATGGAGGAGCTCTGCGCGGTCGTTGAGTACATGGAGTTCGGCGACCTGGATGAAGTGCTCAAGAAGAGCAAGCACAAGCTGTCGTGGAACAAGGAGAAGATCTCGATCGCCATGGATGTCGCCGAGGGGCTCGTGTACCTGCATTGCCTGCGTCCCGTGGTCGTGCACCGCGACCTCAAATCCAAGAACGTGCTGCTGAACCGTCAGATGCACGCCAAGCTGAGCGACTTTGGCGTGAGTCGCAAGACGACGATTAACGAAACCATGACGTCCGGTGTTGGGACTCTGCTCTGGACCGCACCAGAGATCATCGAGGGCAAGAAGTACTCGGAGCAGGCTGACATCTACTCGCTTGGCGTGCTGCTCTCCGAAATCGACACCTGCGAAGCACCTTTCGCGCACGTGAAGAACGAGGATGGCCAGCGGCTGCCGCCTATGCAGATCGCGCAGAACGTGCGTCTGGGCAAGATCCGCGTGCAGCTACGCGACGACTGTCCGCTCAAGATGCGCGAGCTGATTCTGTCGTGCACGCAGCTGGACCCGGACCAGCGGCCGACGTCCATGCAGGTCGCGTTCACGCTCAAGAGCATCATTGCGCCGAGTCTGCAGCGCGCCGTGTCGATCGAGCTCTAAATTTTATTCTGTGGGTGAGTCGACTGTATCGAGTGAACAAGATGACGGAGAATGAGAAAAGTATTCGATAAGTATTGCTGAGGTTTGAGAACGGTGCAAACACGCTTGTGTGGCATTGCGCGTTTCGAAGAAGCACCATGTATGCCCTCGGAAGTAATTTAAGAAGCGCAATGCATGCTCGAATTGGTTTGTTGTGTACTCTGAAAGGAATGCGCTGGTCATTGGACGTGCTTATATGCTCCTATCTATCATGAATGTGTCATACTCGACCATTTTCTACGCTACCTTGCGAGACTCGATACGTATTTCCAGGCCCTCCTGGGCACCGAAAACCTAACGTTGCAATTCAGACCACCGCAATTGGTAAGCGCTCCACCGCTTCAAATCGCATCGATGGAGTATTGAAGTCTCCAATGATCTCGCAGCTCAAGGTCGCAGATTCGCCGTACGTGGACACCTTATCAACCTTGCCTCCAGTCGGTCGGGATAGAGAGGTGTCCCTCCTATTATATACTAACTTGTGATGCTCATGGTCACTAAAAAGAGTCATGAGTACACAAAATAAGCAAGTGGCCATCTTAGTTTTGTGTACTCCCGCCCTTTTGCCCACTCTTTGCGTGAGTCTGTCGTCGATGCGCCTTGGATGCCTGACGTCGTTCATGCACGGTTATCCTCGATGTTTGCGCACTTTTGCGAACATCCGGGCTCACGAATTGGAAGCAAGGAAACCGCGCGTGGCTCTAATAGCAAAATCTCGTTGCATTCCATTAACGTGGCATGTGCAGTACATATCTGTAGCTGTCAACCAGCAGGACACTTTGATAGCACTAATTCGACACATAGTGCTTAGCCCTCTATCTCCAGAACCTCTACGTTGGCAACCTCACCGTCAACTCACAGCTCAGCTCCAGAATCACGGCGTCGTACGAAGCGGTGCTGATTTTCTCAAACTCGGGATGGATCCTGACGCCACCCACCACAATCGTCTCGCCCGAGTCAGTTGACACCCAGAGCGCTTGATCTGGCGACGCCGACACGCAGTTCGCAGCCGTGAGCGCGAAGGTCGGCGCGATCAGCGTTCCGCCGCAGAAACTCTTTCCATCTTTGGTCGTCCTCAAGCCAACGACGTACTCGGACCGTAAACGGGGCATGACCGGTCTGCCAGACATAGCCACATTCGAATTAAAAGTCCATTGGCTGCCGACCACGTTCGTGTTGACGAACAGCGAAAAATTGACCACGGACATGAGACGATTGGACCCGAGCACCTGGAAGCCGACAAAACTGATCACCCCCGCTGAGTAGAAGGAAAACGCAGCGATTCGCGGATGCTTGTTGGGCGAAACGGCGCCTGTATCAGCAGGACTGCTCACAACCTCAGCGTACAGTAATGGCTTTTGTGAGACAGCGGTTGACCCCCCCCCCCCGCCGAAATCGAGTGGCTCGGCGTCGCACTCTCTTGCCGGCAAGACCTGAACCCAGTCGATCGTCAGGGTACCATCGAGCTGCAGGCGAACAAGCTTGGCGTTGGCTGCAAGCGACTGGAACTGGGCCAAGGTAACCCTTCTGTCATGAGTCAATAGCTCATTACTGTCCAGTGTGTCGACAGAGGACAATAGCGCGAGGATTGCGACGCCTGCGTCGAGCGTGCTACTGTGGTTGAGACCTGGCTGATAATGCACCCTCTTCACCGTTGATGACTTGTCCTTGTAGGACACGCTCGTGGTGTGTTGGGTTCTCGCGCACGAAACCGAGGCCAGGATGGGCGCGTCTGCGATCGGGACGCCGATACATTCGACCTGGGAAACGAATCGTAAGTGCGGCTCGGACGCGAGGTGGATAATGGACTGTGTGAGTTACGCACCCGTGTGCTTGTGGACTCCAGTTGGCGCTCCGATGAGAGAGTCTCCAAGGTAGACAAACTCCATGTGGAACGGCATCTGCTGGACATTACCAGCGAGCTGGGAGTCGCTTGCTTCAGCACACAGCGTACCGTTGTTGATAGCAGACGTCCTTCCTTCACTGCTAGTCAATGACACCGGCTCACACGTACTGAGCGGCTTGAACACGCCGGTGTACGGTCCAGAGTAGTCGCTCATATGGAGGAGAAATGGCAGGCCGTAGTACTGCAGAGTGATCGCCTCCACACTCGACTCTAGAGGAGAGAAAATGGGCGACGCTAGAAGACGTATAGGAACGTAGATAGTCGCATGTTGCTCGAGCTCGACGAGGGTCAATGGACCCATGTAGTTGCTGCCTTCGCCATCGTCATTCGTGTCGTCGTCGCCCACATTTACAGTCTAATTGCACCATTCTCCACCGCTGATGATCCGCTTGACTCTCAATGTATCGTGTCCAGTCACCGCCCACTGGGTCGAGCTTGAATTGGAGTTAACGACCCACTCGGAGTTTGTCAACAGCACACTGGCGGTGAGGAACACGCCGGCGACGCCGCCATCCAGTGAATCGGGATTCGCAGTCAGTAGAGCGAACGAAGGTGTTCGCCCGTTGAACATGCGCTTTCGGTCGTCGTGAAGGCTGCTAATGTCGAGGCGTCTGGCACTAGGAGCGTAGTCTTTCGGGATCAGGAACGTACTTGGATCCTGTTTGTTGTGAACAAGTGCGTCGGCCTGTGCGAGCGCCGAGAGAAATAGACACGCTGACAGCATCGTCATCATCAGCAATGCGTGAAGCCCGCGTCGAATGTCGAGCGACAGTACTCGAGTATTCTCTTTCCCCTAATGCGCTGGTGGTGGCTACTCGGAGAGTGAAAGCCACAAGAGGCGCGGGCCACTCACTGGCAGGCAGGACAACACAAGGGAGAGAATGGTTTCATTCGTATTTGTAACGAGTCATTGCAGAGCAGAGCAGGGTTCATCTTCAAGGACAATCCTCGCACTTGCATTCGAAAACGAGACCTCCTGGAGGCCCTGCGAGCGAGCGTGTGTGTGGCTCTGGATTGCTGGTACTGTTAGAATGGCAACTCGCTTGCCTTCGGGAGGAATTTCTATAAGAGGAGATGGACTGCTCTTATAGAACTTGATATTTTGGTGGGAAGTGGGACCAGAACTGATTTCTCAAGCAGCGCATCACGTCGAGAAACTGACTTGAGCCGCACAAAGCTGAGACAGTAGCAGGAACATCAAGACAGAATCACAAGCCTTGCCACCTGATAGCACAAGTGCCCTCCTCGGCTGCGTGACACCGCGTGGAGCAGGATGATGAGGATGATACCTGATCATCAAGACAGTGAGATTCGATTATAGTGTCACATAGTCAGTGGGAAATACTAAGATGTGCATATCATCCATAAGAGCAGCTGTTGCAACACCAATAGCATTGAAAGCACGAGTGGAAGCGATGAACCCGAAGACGAAGGTGAAGTGATTGGCAAAGCGTCCGAGCTCTGTGGAACATTGTGACACGGTACTCAAATGGCCGTAACCTCAAGACAGTAAGCATGACCTGCGAGTACCAATACCGTGCTCTTCCAAGAGATGTGACACCGAGAGCGAACACGAGTTCGCGTGTGTGTTCAAACTCGACGAAGCGCAGATTCCCAACTCGTGAAAGCGACGATAGCATACTGACGGTCGCTAGCAGCAAACAAGAAAAGACCAAGAAGCTCATGATCCCATCAGCTCCAAGCGCCCTCTTCTATTATGCATGGACTCAGTCTCCCTTCCACTATGAGCTTCATGGCTCTGGCACATATCCAAGGACATGCATCGGATGGTGGTTCAAGTCATCTACAGTTCTTCAAGGAACAAGAGGCGACGCTAAAGCAGGCTCTCACGCCCGCCGACTTGATGCCAACAACTTTGAAAACGGCCAAATCGTGCATACAACCGTGAGTTTTCGGCATCAGGTTCGCGATATGTGGTTGACTTGAGGACGACGGGGGTTGGCGAGCTGGTAACGAGTCCAAAGGCAAGGCAATTGTGAGTCCACGACACCACAAATGGAGCGAGCAGACTTAAGTTTGCATGTACTAGCGCACAGTGAGAAGCTCGACACTAGACACACTGCTGAAAGCACCCTCTTTCTTTCCTTCCCTTCTTCATACGTAGTTCTCCACCCGGCTTCCCGATCGATGTTCAGGTGCTGGTTGAGATTAACTATATCTGAGAAGAATATCGGTTGCCCCACCAGTCCACTGAGGAAGGATATGAACCGAACTGATAGCTGAACTCGTGGAGGTTGCCAGTCCTGTTGGTGATTACACCAGTGTTGTCGCGATCGAGCCATATCGGGGTAGGCATCACTGCAAGCTCCAGGATCGCTGCGTTAAACGATGATGTGTTGCAATTCTCAAACTTCGGGTGGACTCTGCTGCTGCTTGGAGCGACAGCGATCGGCTCGAACGCCTTGGCATCGGAGGGGCTGCTGGTGCCGACGGACACCCAAAGCGCTTGCCTAGTTGAAGTAACGCAGTGCGCAGCCGCGAGCATGATGCTTGGCGCGATGAGACTACCGCCACAGAATTCCCGTCCGTCCCCTATCACTGGCGTCATCAGTGCAGTTGTCTCCGATTAAGTCAACAGGAAGGAATAATCACCTCAGAGGTTTAGGTTCTGTGCTCATAATCTCTGGAGAGTCCTGGCCAACCATCGCAGTTGTTTTGGTTTTATTGACAAGCGACGCGACCGCATCATCAGCTGGTTATCACGCACAGTCCTTCGCATCAACATCATAATCACCGCGGGTCGAATATGATGGGATCAAATCTTTCGGCGGCATCATAATCGCTCTCGAGCCAATCAGAGTTGGCGCAGCATGAGCTTTGGCGGTGCTCACTCCCTGCGTCCCTCATAAACAATGTTGTTTATTCCCTCTCCGCTCGAACGAAGCCGGCTTCTACTAGTCAGTGCACCTGCCTGCCTGCACTAAAGACCACTGCCTTGTGACTTGGAGTTTGTATGGACCGAGGGGACAGAGATAGTTAGCTACTCCAACTGAAGCCCAGCAGCCACGGCTGTCGGTCGATCTAGCTCAAAGAATTTGCTTGTGGGTGAGCTTTTCGCTTGAGATTGACCGCTCACTCTCACTTTCCAATCTCCTCTCCATCGCAACTACCACCCAACAACACCAACCGGAGAGCATGAAACCAGAAGTGGCCTTCGCGACTGACGAGCATAAGCACGTCAGCCACGAATCTGGCAAGACGCTCATGGCCCACGGTTCACACGTTCTCTACGAGTACATCTCGACCACACTCGAGGCCGCCCTGGGTCGCGCGCTGCCACAGATGGAGGTGCGCTTCAGCAACCTCAGTCTCTCCGCGGACATCATCGTCGTCGAAGAAGGCACGTCCAAGATCGAGCTGCCGACAGTTGCCAATGCCGTCAAGAAAATGTTTAAGTCCGCCACGAAGAACCAGGTGCGCAAGGAAATCCTGAAGAACGTGAGTGGTTACTTCAAGCCTGGCACCATCACCTTGCTCCTTGGACAACCGAGCTCGGGCAAGTCATCGTTAATGAAGATCCTCAGTGGACGCTTCCCAGTGGAGCAGAACATCACCGTCGAGGGCGACATCACATACAACGGCGTGCCGCAGAAGGAAGTGACCAAGACCCTGCCGCAGTTTGCCGCGTACGTCGACCAGCGTGACAAGCACTTCCCCGTGCTGACGGTCAAGGAGACTCTGGAGTACGCGCACACGTTCTCCGGCGGCGAGATGTCTCGTCGCGGAGAAGAGCTGCTGAACAAGGGTACCCCTGAAGAGAACATCGCCGCGCTCGAAGCCGTGAAAGCCCTGTTTGCACATTACCCTGGCGTGGTCATCCAACAGCTCGGTCTCCAGAACTGCCAGGATACCGTCGTCGGCGACGCGATGCTTCGTGGCATCTCGGGTGGAGAGCGCAAGCGTGTGACCACGGGCGAGATGGAGTTCGGCATGAAGTACGCCACGTTCATGGACGAGATCAGTACCGGTCTCGACAGTGCGGCGACCTACGACATCATCAGCACGCAACGAAGCATCGCCAAGACGCTCCGCAAGACGGTCGTCATCTCGTTGCTCCAACCGTCACCCGAGGTCTTTTCGCTCTTCGACGACGTGATGATCATGAACGAAGGTGAAGTGATGTATCACGGCCCGCGCGAGCAAGTGATGGACTACTTTGAAAGTTTGGGCTTTAAGTGTCCTCCGGAGCGCGACATCGCCGATTTCCTGCTGGATCTTGGGACGAAGCAGCAGTACGTGTACGAGGTTGACCCTCCCGGGAAAGTTAGCAGCGCACGCCCTCGCTACGCGAGCGAGTTCGCCGAAGTCTTTCGCAACTCGACCATCCACGCTGAGACGATTCGTGCGTTGGAAGCGCCTCACAGCACGGAGCTGCTCGCCAACATTGGTACACACATGGACCACATGCCGGAGTTCCATCAGTCGTTTTGGAAGAACACCATGACGCTGTTCAAACGCCAGATGCTGGTGCAGTTCCGCAACGTGCCGTTCATCGCGAGTCGAGTGGTGATGATCGTACTCATGGGGTTCCTCAACTCGTCGCTTTTCTACCAGTTTGACCCCAAGGATGTCCAGGTCGTGATGGGCGTCATGTTCCAGGCCATCCTGTTCTTGGCGACAGGTCAGTTCCCACAGATCCCGACGTTCCTCGCTGCGCGCGACGTCTTCTACAAGCAGCGCCGCGCCAACTTTTTCCGCACATCGTCGTACGTGCTCGCGAACGCAGTCGCTCAGATCCCACTCGGTCTCGCCGAGACACTCTTGTTCGGCTCCCTTGTGTACTGGGTCTGTGGCTTCGTGGCCAGTGCTACGGAGTTTATCGTGTTTGAAGTGATCGTGCTCCTGGTCAACCTGGCGTTCAGCACGTTCTTCTTCTTTCTCGCAGCCATTTGTCCGAACAACAACGTCGCGTCGCCGCTGTCCATGATCGCGATCGTCGTCACCATCATCTTCTCGGGGTTCGTCATCGTTAAGAGCAACATCCCAGACTACTTCATCTGGGTCTACTGGATCAGTCCCGTGAGCTGGAGTCTTCGTGCGCTGGGGGTGAACCAGTACCGCTCGAGCAAGTTTGACGTGTGCGAGTATGAGGGTGTAAACTACTGTGAGCAGAACGGCGGGAAGACCATGGGCGAGTACTACCTGAGTCTCTTCAGCGTGGACAGCGAGAAGTACTGGGTGCCGTACACGATGGTCTTCTTGCTGGCGCTCTACTTCCTGTTCATGGTCATGTCGTTTCTGGCTCTCGAGTACAAGCGTTTTGAAGCCCCAGAGAACGTAGTTGCGACCAAGAAGGATGACGCCGACGACCGCTATATGCTCGCAGGGACACCAAAGAGATCCGATACAAGCGCTGGGCCGAATCACTTGGACACTGACCTCGTCCTGGAGGTCAAGACCAATTTAAGTTTCGTGCCTGTGACGCTTGCGTTCAAGGACTTGTGGTACAGCGTGCCTCTGCCGAGCAACCCGGAGGAGACTATCGATTTGCTCAAGGGGATCACCGGGTACGCTCTTCCCGGCACCATCACGGCGTTGATGGGTTCCTCTGGCGCTGGCAAGACTACTCTGATGGACGTTATCGCCGGCCGCAAGACGGGCGGCAAGATCCAGGGTCAGATCCTCTTGAACGGCCACGCAGCCACAGACCTGTCGATTCGACGATCGACCGGGTACTGTGAGCAGATGGACATCCACTCGAGTGCCTCGACGATCCGTGAAGCGCTGACATTCAGTGCGTTCCTGCGCCAGGACAGCAGCGAGCCCACGAGCAAGAAGTTTGACTCAGTCAACGAGTGTCTCGACTTGCTGGACATGCACGACATCGCAGACCAGATCATCCGTGGCCGGTCCGTGGAGCAGATGAAGCGCCTGACGATCGGCGTGGAGCTCGCCGCGCAGCCGAGTGTGCTGTTTCTGGACGAACCAACGAGTGGGCTGGATGCTCGTTCTGCCAAGTTGATCATGGACGGCGTACGCAAAGTGGCGAACACAGGTCGCACGGTGGTGTGCACGATCCACCAGCCGTCGTCCGAGGTGTTCTTCCTCTTCGACAGTCTGCTGTTGCTCAAGCGTGGCGGTGAGACGGTGTTCTTTGGCGATCTGGGTGAGAACTGCCGCAACCTGATCAGTTACTTTGAGAGTATCCCGGGTGTTGCTCCGCTCCCCAAGGGCTACAACCCGGCGACGTGGATGCTCGAGTGCATCGGTGCAGGGGTGAGCAACGCCTCTGCAGATGCCACAGACTTTGTCGAGGTGTTCAACCGCAGCGCGCAGAAGCAGGTGCTGACGGACGCGATGGCGAGACCTGGTGTCGCGAGCCCCGTGGCCTACGCCGCGGAGCTCGTGTTCACGAAGAAGCGCGCGGCGAGCTCGGCGACGCAGATGAAGTACGTCATCGGCCGCTTCCTCGATCTGTACTGGCGCACGCCGTCATACAGCCTGACGCGCTACTTTATGGCGATCATCCTGTCGCTGCTGTTTGGTTTGATCTTCACTGGCGCTAACTACGAGTCATACCAGGGTATTAACTCAGGCGTCGGTATGCTCTACGTGATGATGGTGTTCAACGGCTTTGTGGCGTTCACGAGCGTCATCCCGATGGCGTCGCAGGAACGCGCGTCATTCTACCGCGAGCGCGCGTCGCAGACGTACAACGCGTTCTGGTACTTTATCGGATCGACGGTCGCGGAGATCCCGTACGTGTTCACGAGCGCGCTGCTCTTCACGCTGATTTTCTACCCGCTCGTGGGCTTCACGGGCTTTGGCACGGCCGTGCTCTTCTGGCTCAACCTCTCGCTTATGGTGCTCATGCAGACGTACATGGGCCAGCTCTTCGCGTACGCGCTGCCGAGCGAGGAGGTGGCGGCGATCATGGGCATCCTCGTGCTCAACATCCTGATCCTCTTCATGGGCTTCAGTCCACCTGCGAACACCATCCCGTCGGGCTACACGTGGCTCTACAAGATCACGCCGCTGCGGTTCCCGCTTTCCATCGCCGCCGCGCTCGTGTTCGCCGACTGCTCGACCGACCCGCTCTACGACGCTGTCTCGGACACGTGGTCGAACGTCGGTCCGGAACTTGGCTGTCAGCCGCTCGCCAACTCGCCCGTGAACCTCGGCCACATCACAGTGAAGACGTTCACGGAGGAGGTGTTCAGCATGAAGCACGCCGACATCACGTCCTACTTCTTCATCGTGCTCGGGTACATCGTGGGCTTCCGCGTCCTCGCAGCCTTGACGCTGCGCTACATCAACCACCAAAAGAGATAAGTGACTGCCATCCAAGCAATTCACGCAGTCCTAAATTTCGTACAAGAGTCAAAGAGGCCATTTGCACCATATACTACATGCTCCGCTTGGGTGATAAGGATCTTGAAGCGCTTTGTGTCGCATGGTTGGGCTTCCATGTCCCTGATACGATACTCTGTAGACTCAATGAGAGGGGAATTGTCAGCATCAATTTGGAGTTTCCAGTACAAAGCTGTTCTCAATTCCTCGCGTCAATACAAACGCCATTAGCCCTCATTCACCGTCGCTTTGCTCCTTTTCACCAACTTCCTCATTCTTCCATTGTTTGCCATCACTCACGAGGTTGCCACCTTCACGAGCTGGGTATAGTGTCCGTTCTCAACACGCAGCAGTTCAGCATGGGTGCCTTGCCTCGCGATTCCCCCGCTTTGTAGTAGGTCGTGGTTTCCTCTGCATACTTGATGGGGAAGCCGGCACTTCCGTAAGAGTTCTAGCCGATTGTATTGGTTGTTGGCTAAAAGCAAAGCGAGCAAAGTAGATCGCTACCGATGTACATTCCTACTAGGCCATCACCAGCATCACTGGTGTGGCCTCTACCGAACTATCCAGCTATCTATCTATCCCGTAAAGCACCAGCTTGAATGGAGGAACAGCACGCCAGATCTGTGCCAGAGCACTCTGGCCACAACACAGTGGATAACACCAACCAACTGTTCGCGGGTGCGTTCCTCCCCACTCGACTGAAGCAGATGGTCTTGATTGGGCATTCAACTCACCACCCACTACACACTTCCGTCCAGCACGCAGATCTTGTCGGCGTTCTGGATCGTCGACAAGTGGTGCGCGATGACGGTCATCGTCGTGCGGCGCTCATGCGCTGCGAAGACCACGCTGTCCAGCGCTTCTTGCACAATTTGCTCGTTCATCGAGTCCAGCGCACTCGTGGCTTCGTCCAGCACCAGGATCGCAGGCTTCTTGAGGATCGCGCGCGATAGCGACAATTTGATATACATTGCTTCTGGCTTTCGCGGTGACCTTCGTGATCTAGTCCTGCAATGAGCTGAACTGTGGTGGAGGAGCTGGCGATCACTGCAGGGGGTGAAGACTCGGGCGGCGTCATAGGTGCTGAAGTCGGATTGTATTCTACACACGTACATCCGTGTCGATAGTTTCCAAGTGCGAGAATGCAGTTGTTAGTGGTCCCCTCTGATGTAAAATCAAATAGCGCTTGTGATGACTGACTGCCCATGACGTTCTGGCAAACTACAGTGCGTAAAAGTCCTATAGGACTAGCAGATGCATAGAAGCGCGGGCGTGAGATAGTTGATGACTGCGCGCTCACAGTTCTCTATTCGATAGCGGGTGTGACTCCATGCGAGCGCCATCTCCATTGGGCTCATGGTTTCGTACATTATTGATTCTATAGTATTACAGCTTGGAATTGTAGGTCAGCACGACCCAAAATTAAGTCCCAAACAGCCCAAATTTAAACAAAGTACTATTGTAGTTCATCTCCGAGAATAGTGATACCATAGCGAAAATGCCGTATTGTGTTGTGTATGACCTAAGATAATAGCTGGGCGTGAGCAACCAAAGCATTCTTGCAATTGATCCATCACAGTCAGCAAGATGTCGAAAACGATAAGAAGCATCTACATCCAAATGGAAGTTCGATGGTGTGGCGAATGAACGATCGAACGGGATGCTGTCTGATGTGAGCATGGAGGGACGAGCACGCGCCCAGAACGATCTTCCATCACAGCAGGCATCGCATGCAGCACAGTACACGACGCTCTTGCGCTCCTGCTTGAGATGCGCTGCTCTTTCTATGCGAGCGCTCATTCTGCAATTGACGCACTTGAGCAAAGACTGTTAAAGAGTAGCCATGGCATCGCCACAGCCAGAGAAGATCGCCAACCATCATTCCAACGAAGACCTGCAGCCGTACGCTGCGCTCAAGACCCCACGAGATGAAGAGCTCCTCGTGGAGGTCAGCGGCGACACGGACGTCACAGCCTCACGCTCCGAAGCGAAGAGCCACACAAGCGCTGATGGGGAGCGGACATCACTGCCTCTCTCGCGCTTCCGTTTTGCCAAGCTCTATCGGTTCGCGACGCGCTTGGGCCTGCTGCTGCTGGGCGGGGGCATCGCCATGTCCATCCTGCGTGGCGCCATGGATCCGCTCATCACCTACGTGTTTGGCGATATCATCAGCGTGTTCACTGAGTCGCTGGTCAACCAGAAAGCGGTGGACCAAGCGGCGTTCAAGTACCTGATTATCGCGGCGGTCGTGTCCGTTACTGAGTACGTGGCGTACGTGGTGTTCTTTCACAGCGCCGAGCGGCAGATGAAGCACCTGCGCAGTGCGGCGTTGCGTCACATGCTCTACTTGGACATCTCGTGGTACGGCAAAAAGGCCAACGCGTTGCAGCACTCAACACGGCTCACGAGCGCCACGATGATGATCAAGACGGTATGGGCAGCAAGCTCGGGAACGCGCTCAAGTCTGCGACGTACTTCGTGGTCGGGTTCACGATCGGCTTCGCCAAGGGCTGGGACATCGCGCTCGTGGCTGCGACGGTGCTTCCGTCCATGGTCTTCGGCCTCTTCGTTCTCTTCAAGAAGCTCGCGGGCAAGGCCAAGTTGTCCCAGAAGCTATCCGCCGAGGCTGGTGCGATCGCAGAGGAGACGCTCGGCGCGATCCTCACGGTCGCGTCGCTCAATGGCGAGAAGCACGCAGTGGCCAGCTACAAGCAGAAGACCAAGGACGCTGAGGTGCTCAACACCAAGTTTGCACGGTTCGTGGCGTTAGGCTTTCTTTGGAGGAGCCATCTGGATCATGTACGCGATCGGACTCTGGCTTGACGGCAAGAAGGTCTCAGACGGACACAGGAACCCGAGGTGCTGACTCATATCCAGCAGAGCATGATGGCTGTCGCGGAGTCTACTGGCGCTGCGTTGGCGCTGTTCAAGATCCTGGACACCAAGTCCGAGATCGACGCGTCCAAGGTCAATGAAAGCATCGTTCCAACAAAGCCTTGTGAAAGAGTGATTGAAGCGATGAACGTCTGCTTTGCGTACCCGAGTCGGCCCGATGCGCTAGTACTGAAGAACTACACTGTGAGCATACAGAGCGACGAGACCGTCGCATTCGTCAGCGCGAGTGGCGGCGGGAAGACCACGCTGGTGTCGCTGCTCGAGCGGTTCTACGACCCGATAAGCGGCGCGCTCTACCTCAACGGTCGCGACATCAAGACACTGAACGTCAAGTGGCTCCGGTCGCAGATCGGCCCGGTCTCCCAAGAGCCTGTGTTGTTTGCTGCCACCATCTTTGCGAACATCGCTGTCGGTGGTGACAGAAATGGTGATCTTATCACCCATGAACAAGTAGTACGAACTGCCAAGTTGGCGAACGCCCACGACTTCACCATGAGCCTTCCAGAGCAGTACGACGCCGAGGTTGGCGAGAAGGGGCTGACGCTCTCTGGCGGTCAGCAGCAGCGCATCGTGATTGCGCGCGCGATCCTCAAGAAGCCTGCGATCCTGGTGCTGGACGAAGCCACGAGTGCGCTGGACTCGATGAACGAGCAAATTGTGCAAGAAGCGCTGGACAGCGTGGTCTTCGCAGCGCATGAGCGCCGCACGACGATGACCGTCATCGCGCACCACTTGTCGACGATCCAGAACGCCGACAAGATCTGCGTGCTGAACGGAAGTGGAGGAATCGCGGAGCAAGGTGACACGTCTGAGCTGTGTTGTTAATACAATATCACCAGTAAAGCTGTTCGCTGTACGCTGTGCTGTTCGATTGGATTGAAATGCGAACGGAAAAAAGTGGTAATTCTTCGAGTCAACATTTTGGATTATTTTTGTGACGGATCACAGTGTTCAATGGAGCAATTCAGACGCCGTTCCCCTCGCTACTTGATTTTCATGTACAGATCAATGGGATGCCTATAACTGACCTGTCGAGTTCACTACCAGTTTGCCAAGTAGTATCCTGATTCCTTAGCACGGAGGTTCTGTGATGAAGCAGTAGCAGCAGTATCAATCTGTGTGTTGGCGCTAGGATATGCACGAGCGAGGCCGTCCTGTGAGCTACAACAGAATCTGGATTTGCTATCGCTGCTACCAACGTGCTTCTCGAATTTGGCTCGAAGTCAATTAAAAGTCTGACTTTTGGAGAGCTGAATGCGGCGTCCAAAGCTCGGAAAGAGGTCGCTGTTACAATGGAAATCAGTGATCGTGTGGCTCAGTATCGCCTGGCAGCTATCGAGGAACGCGAACGCCGCTTCGAGGGTTGCGCTTCCGTCTTCTGCCGAGATGAGGAAGCTCATGAGCTATATTAACTGACGCTTCACCTCAAGAGAAGCTTGCTATTGAGTGGCATTCGATCCAAAACATATTTTCACGATCGTTCCTTTTGTGAAAGGACTTCTGATGTTAATTAGATGATTTTAATTCGAGAATTAATAATCGATTTACTTAAACGAGCGGTGGTAATTGTAAGAGCATACGCTTTCAACACTATAGACAAAATATACTGTACTACATAGATAAATCATTCCCTGTCACATTTTGTACAAATTAGTGCAGGAAACGTATCCAACTTAAATTGTGTGACCACATAGCGTGAGTGAGAGAAGCCATCAAACAAACAAACAAACGTCATCAAACGTAACGTAGCGTGATGTCACTACTGAACAGTCACTATCGAGTCTGATGAGGCTCTCACATACGAACTACTATCAGCAGTAAATGCATCGTTCGCAATGCGCGACTGACCATATCAGAGATCTAACACAGTCTATAAAACCAGGGGATGCTGACATCACTACGTGGCTCATCTGCTCCACACAAACAAACCCGACCAGCAACTGCCTGATTGAAGTGATTTGGGTACCTTCGCGCAACCTCTAGTGTGGGCGTAGATCTGCTTTCTGTGTGTGGTTTGGGTGCTTTCGAACCCAAATATGAGTGTGTTGGGAAGCCTCAGTCCGCAATTCCCCGCCTCGAGAGCAAGCCGCAAGCAAGCAACCGAGAGAGAGAGAGAGGAAAAGGAAAGCAAAGGAAGGACAAGGACAGGGATAAGAAAGCAAGCGCACTGCATTCACCACGGCGGGTCGAGGGTCGATCATGTTTCTCTTCGTGGCGCTTGTGTCCGTGCTGGTGCCGCTGTCGCTCTGCGTCGTGCCGTCGCTTGCGCGCCTCACGGTGTTCCCGCTGCTCACAAGTCTGATCAACCGCTTCGCGTCGGCTTACCTGCAGCCGTGCCTCAAGTTCGAGTACGCATTCGGCGCGTGGGAAGACCGCGCAGACGCGCCGAGCGGGATCACGATCTCGCTCTTCTTCGTCAAGCTCGCGAACGAGTTTCTCAAGACGCTCGCGTTCGCCAAGCAGGGCGTAGCGCCGCTGGTGCTGAAGGCTGTCGAGATCCAGAAGCTCACGGTGCACCTCGCGACGACGTGGAAAGTGGTGCTCGAGGTTGAAGATGTCGAGGTGGACGCGACGATCATCGACCCGAACGTTGATGGCGTTTTCCAAGTGCAAGATGCGGTCGTGATGAAGCTGAACGAAGCGACCAATTGGATCAACATGCTGGTCGTTCAGAAAACTAGACAAGAACAACAACAACAGCTGGATGCACACACTGCCTCCGGCGCTGCTCCAAAGGCGTTCTCGTTCAAGGATCGCGTCATGCAGCTGGTTATGGCGCAAGTCGAAGTGAAGATCACCAACATCAAAGTGAACGTGACGAACGACATCGCGTCTGCTGCCAGTGGTGGCGAGTCCCAGACTGCTGTGCAGGCTGGCTCGGCTGTCACTGGTTCGATGAAACCAACTCGCGCCACTGTCGGTTTGGGTACGCTGGAACTATCGACCTTGGTGAAGCACGACAACGCGCAGGAAGCTCTGGAACTTGTATTGACGTCTGAAAACATTCGTGTACAGTACACGATTCGCCTGAAAGACTTTGGAGTGTACGCTCAGAAGGTTGACGATAGCAAGCCTGAGGACGCGTCCGAGAAGGATAGCCTGAAGAGCGGGCCTGTGGACGGCGCGGTGGCTTTGCTAAGCCTGCCTGAAGTGGAGCTGAAGGTCGAAGTTCCTCCAATGGCTCGCGTGCTTGGCATTGTCGAGAACATCGCACCAATTCCACTCGCGAAGCGCCTCTGTCGCGTGGAGTTGGTCTTGTCCGGAACCAACCGCGTGACGCTTTCCCGTGAGATACTTACTAGCGTTCTTGGCGATCTCTACGTTCCATACATGGACCATCAAACGCTTGTAAAGTCCATTCGCCTCCAGGAATCTGACAAGACGTCGTCGAAGCAGCTCTCGGAAGAGGACCGAGCGTTCTACTTGGAGAACTTCGGCAAGGTTGACACGAATGCGAAGTTGTCGGCGGGTGAGAAGAAGAGTCGCTCGGCAAAGCTACTGGAGATTGAAGGCACGATTTCGCTGAATGATATCCTGAAGCTTCGAAGCCGCGGGTTGGGGTTAGCAAGCCACTTCCGCAATGGCCAAGAAGAACTTTCACTGGCGGATTTCATTGCTGTTACGCAAGAGCTCGCCGCCAAGCCTGAAAACATCCAATTCAAGTCGATGCAAATCGCGCTTCGTCTCGAGAGTCTCAGTATTGGGTTCGTGGAGAAGAATGCCCAAGTTGCAGAGTTCGTGTTCTCGAGTTTCGGTGTCAACTTGGCTACGTTTGCGATCCCGGATGGCGACGACAAGCGCAACCAAGACATTGAAGTGATGCTCGAGCACATTTTGTTCGTTGTGAACAAGTCATCGTCCGCGCTGAGCCCAGCTGCTTCACCAGTGTCCAAGCTTATTTTTGCTGATTTCAGCAAAATTGCGGCGCAATCAGATGCGCTGACGAGACCGCAAGTTTTGACCGCTCACATTGTTCAGTGCCAAACTGGAAAGCAGTCCATTGACGCTAGGTTGAACCACTTGAACATCATCGTTGCTGCTGACGCACTGGAGCATTTCTTGATGACTGTGGATCGCCTGAGTACAAGCACGGGTCAAGCGATGGCTGCTGCGCACCCTGCATTTGAAGCCATTGTACCGGTCGAACAATCTGAGTCGGAAGTGCTCACCGTGAAGTCGGACGATGAAAGCAAGACGAGTGAAGTGTCGATGGCGCCGTTCAGTTTGCTTGGAGGCAAGGAACTCGAGCTCAACGTTGCGATGGACGACTGCCACATCGTGCTGACTCCTTCGCGCTCGTTTGCCAAGTCGTTCTACTCGGAAATTGATGTCAACTCGTCGCAGAACGACGCCGTGATCAACTGCCGCGTCGACCTACCGCTCAGCCTGCAAATTCAAGTGGTGAGCACGAAGACTAAAGAATCGGTGGAGCTGAAAGCCACTAACATTGGTATGCTCGCGCGCTACATTGACGGTGTTGAAGACTACGAAGCTCTCTTGGTGCCTACGAGTTTCTCGGTGCAGTTTTTGCTCGAGCAAGATGCTGCCAACCGATACTTGTGCCACCAGAAGGTGTCGATGAAGATGCCGGACTTTGTGTTCGCGTTTTCTGATTTGAGTTTGGCGCTTATGGCGTCTTGTCTGCAATCGCTGGGAGCTATGCAAACGACGACGCCTGAGCAAGCGCAACTGAAGCTTGAGAGCAAGTTGAAGCAAGACGAGTTGCGCCGCCAAGCCGAGCTGGATGTGATTTTGAGCCGAATGCGTCGCCTCTTTGAGGATATTGATACGAACCACAATGGCCAGATTGAGCTTGGAGAGCTACTGCTTCTTCTGCGCCGCGTGAAGGTCGGTGATTCGCTGTTGGAGAGCGAGTTGGAGTATTTTGTCCGTGTGTTGTTCAAGGAAATCGACCGCGACGGAAATGGGTACCTGGAATTCGATGAACTCCGATCGTTCTTGCGCGACGACTTGCTGTCGACGAGCGGATCGGTTGCCACCAGTGAATACGACGGCACCAGTGATTTGAGCGGTTTTCTCAACCTCCGTGGTGGGGAGTACCGAGCCAATGAAGTGCTGGAGACTTTGTGCGACGTCAAGATCACCAATGTGACTCAATTCCAGGAGTTCATGCAAAAGCCGAATGTCCAAGCGAGATTCTGGGATCTGTTCGAGAATGAAACGCGCGTTGTCAACCACACTTTTGGTGTTCAGTCGCCTCTTGATGTACAGAAGAAGCTGGTTCGCCTTCTGAAGAATTATGAAGCAGCTCAGTTCTGCTGGGAATCGTTTGTGGTTCCAAGCATTGACGAGAAAGAGCGAGAGAGCGTGATCACGACGTGGTTGGTTCAGCCATTCACTCACTGCGGTGGTATCAGTGAGTACCAAAGCGCCGCCCGAGTGATCGCGAAGAAGAAACGGGATGGCATCTTTAGCGCCGCGCTCAGCGAAACCGAGCAATTGGTGCAGCTTGCTCAGCACTCTGGTCCGACAAAGAAGCAGCTCCAGTTCACGACGGACCTGCAGCTCGGAAACCTGCGTTTTGTGCTGACGGATGCTGAGTTGCCTGTTCGATACTGTCGCGGTGATTTCAATGTGCAAGACGTCACTGTATCTGTCGAACTGACCGGGAAGGACATTGACGAGACGGGACCTGTTGACTGGGCGGGACTTGCGACGTCTGGATCCTCGGAGTGGACGGCGCTGTTCGGCGTTCATTTGTCTGCGACATGCTACAGCGACCTCGCGTCTGATATGGAGAGCGTGATCGAGCCATGGGAACTCTGTGCTGGTTTGAGCTCCGTTGAAGGCGAGAACGGCTTCTCCGTGCTCGTTGAAGCCGCGAAGCGTTTCCAGATCAACGTGACCCCAGGACTCTTGAAGACGTACCGTTCGCTGATGGATGTCCTCGATGGCGAGGCGGAGCAGAATGCTCTGCAGCAGCACCAAGAGGGCATGAACACTGCGTTGACTGCGCGAAACGAGAAGGGTGCCGATTGCTTGGTACAAAACTTCACTGGTTGCAATCTTACTTTCCAACTGAATGGCGAGCCAGATGAAATCGTCGTTAACTCCAACGATCGTGTTTACATCAAGAAGAGTGCGCTCGTCGATGGAAAGGCGACTTTGGATGAAGTGAAAATTGTGCAGTGGGGTGCAACGAAGGAAAAGTTCGAGCTTCCAGCGTTTGGCAGCACCAACATTCCGATTGTGAGCGATGATGTGCCTCCTTCGACGCTGTTTGTTTCCGCGTTCAGCCGACTGGAAGACCCTTCGAAGCAGCGCTTGGTGTTCAAGTCCAACTTGTACTTCTGCAACCACAGCTCTCAAGTGTACCAAGTGAAGTACTTGGTGCTTGGAAGTGAAGGACGCGAGTCGATCACTTCACAGGTGTTCACGCTTCGTCCAAATGAGCGCATGTCTCTGCCAGTCTCCCTTCTCATGGGCTTGACCGAGATCTATGCTCGCCCAGAACACTTCGACCAATGGATTATCAAGGCGACGTTGAACAACGACCTCTTGACCTCCAGTGAAGCGATTCAGGAGCTGGATGAGTACGAGAAGAGCCGTGAAACGACCAAGCAGCAGCGACGTGGCGGCACTATTGTGTACGGCGAAACCGAAGAAAGCTGCACGAAGGTGTTGAAGCAGCTCGCTCCCAACATGCTGGTTCGTCGTTGGCACCTTCGCACTCACTTTGAATGGGAAGTGTCGCTTCTGCCACCGTTTGTTGTTCGAAACTCGCTGCCGTACAAGATTGAATACCGATTCATCGAGTATAAGGTGAAGTCAGCGAAGAACGTCACCGCGGAGTTTTCCAGAATCGAGAACGTCCTTCGCGCTGAAGCGGAGCCTCTCGACACCGATGAAGTTTTGACTGGCTCCGTCGAATCGGGACAAGATACTGAAATCGCTGGTGTGTCATGCCTTGCTCCAGGATACATTTCGATTCGTCTGGTGACTGATTCAATTGGCGAGATCCCGGGCGTAGCTTCGCCTTGGTCGAAGGCAATGCTGATGGCTATCCACGCGCCGATTGAGCAGTTCTCGATTGCCCGCGAGGTGATTTCTGTCAGTGGCGGCGCACAATTCAGCGTCGACCGCTTGTCTTTGCCAAGTCTGCCGCGTCTTGTGCGTTTCTCCAGTCCGTACTGGATCATGAACGGCACGTCGTTTGATTTTGCGCTGGCATCGACTTCGCCTGGCGCGAAGCCAAGTTCGTTTGTTCCTCTGGACATTCCGAGCGGCTTCAAACACCCGATCGTCACGTCTTTGGAGAACAACCGTCTCAGCCTGAAGCCTCTTGCATCGACAAACTCGCGTCCAGGGGCTTGGGATTTCCTCGGAAAGGTCACGGAGTCCTCGTTCAAGACGTCTCCGATTACCGAGGACGTGGTTAAGAACGGCACGTGGTCGGAGCCAATGAACACTACCACCATCAACACCGTTGGCGAGTACGTGTGCGGGCCAGCTGTGTTCGCAGTGAAGGTGGAAGGTCTGTTCGGAATGTTCGAGCAAGGCGTGGGCTTGACGCTCAGTCCTCGCTTCTTTGTTCAGAACCGAACGAAGGAGAAGCTGTTCTTGCAGAGTTTTGGCAGCACCGAAGGCGACGTTGAGAAGGTGATGGACATCTTCCACAAGCGCAGCGCTGAAGATGTGAAGGCTTTCCAGCTCGCGCTTGAAGATGGCGAAACGACCCCTCTGTATCACTTTGCACCACTCAAGAAGGGCGAGGAGCTGACCAGATGCCAGAAGTTCATCTCGGTGTCCTTCTCGGGCGAGTGGAATGCTGAAGCCGCTGAGAAGTGGTCGTTCTCGATTCCGATCAACGCGGCTGGCGACTTATACGTGCAAATGTATTCGCCATCGCGACAGAAAGAGATCATCTGCCAGGCGAGTGTGCAAGTCATCGACATGTACGTGTACGTGATCTTGAGTGACGTGTCGAGCGCTCCTCCTTACCGTATCGAGAACTACACTCCGTTCACGATTGACTGCGCTCAGTTGGGCGAGTCGTCGCTGTTCAAGGGTGCAGACAAAGAAATGAATATCACCGTCAAGTCCGGTGAGTGGCGTTCGTTCGCGTGGTACAACCCGCTCTCTAAGGAACGCAACGTCGAGATCAAGGTCTCACACAGAGACGCGCCACACCCGAAGAAGAAGACGTACGACATTGATTACGTTGGATACCACGAACCAATTTCGATTGAGGTGGCTCCAGAAGGAGACAAGTCGTCAGACAAGAAGCGATTTGAGCTTGTAGTGCAAATTGTGGTCGACGAAAGCACCCGTGTGTTCAAGTTCATGGAGAAGGAGTTGGAGATGAACCGACTTGAGAACCAAGAAGCTCAGTTCGAGAACGAGTTCCAGCAGCGCAAGATGCTGTATGCGTCCTCGTTCGATATCCGCCTCGCTGGTTTCGGTCTGTCGCTGTTTGATGGCTACCCACAAGAGGTCTTCTTCGCATCGCTTGACGTGCTTCAAATCCAGAAGGCCCCAGCCTCTCTGGAATGGATCTTCTCGATTTTCAACCTTCAGCTGGATGACATGCTGACGACGGCGAAATTCCCAGTGATTCTGAACCCAATCGACGCTGGTTACAGTGACAAGACGGTCGGCAAGGACCCAAAGCCTCTTCTGAAGTTGGTTCTTGACGCTGATCTCGCTGCGAAGGTCGGAACGTATAAGCTGTGCGAATTTGACTTGAGCAGCGTGTCGCTCAAGGTGGACGTCGACTACTTGGTGAGCCTCGTGAAACTGTTGGATCCTTACCTGGTCTCCGATACGACTGTGGCGAACCGATCGGCGCGCACGCTCGAGCAAACGCTCAACCGCCGCGTTCCACCAGTTCCTATCATGCAGTTGACCGCGGATGGAAACATTCACCACGACTTGGTGTACTTTGACGTGCTGCGCATTCACGGGATCACGATCGATTTGGAGTACTCGATCACTCGCAAGGACATCGTGTCTTCGACTGGAGGCAATGGTCGCTCCGTCGTTTTTGGTTTCCTCAGCCAGGTGATTGGCTTGGTGGGCTCGAACTTGAGCGGATCGCCAACGCTCAGCTTTAACGAGATCGTGATCATGCGTTGCTTCTCGACCAAGCAGCGACTGCAGAACCAGTTGATACAGAACTACATCCGCCAAGGTGTGATGCAAGCGTACCGCTTAGTTGGCAGTGCTGATATCATCGGCAACCCGATTGGTTTGGTTGAAGACCTTGGCTCCGGCGTGATGCAGTTTTTGAAGATCACGAAGGGCGAAGTTCTCGGCGACTCGCAGACTCGCGGTGAAGGTGTGAAGGTTCTCGGAAAGACGATTGTAAAGTCTGGTGCGTCAACGGTGGCGAAGATCACTGGATCGCTTGACCGTTTCGTTGGCGAGTTTGCCGACGAGGATGAGAAGACTGCCGACGGAAATGAGAAGGAAGATAGCCCAACTGGCATTGCTCCGCTTGACGGAGGGATCCAGTTTGCGAAAGATTTTGGCAAAGGCCTTACGGGTATCTTTACGAAGCCTGTGCAAGGTGCGATGAAGGGCGGCGTGACCGGACTTGTGCAGGGCACTGTGTCTGGCATTGCTGGTCCTGGTGTGGTGTTGCTCAAGCGTCTCACTTCGACGTCCCACAGTCTCGCTCTGGGTGTCCAGTCGACTGTCGTCGATCGATCTCCGTTTGGTGGACGTCGTCGTTTGCCAAAGCAGATCATCAACAACAAGCTCATCGCCGAGTTCGACGAATCGCACTACAAGGCGACTCGTTTGTTCTTGGAAGTCATTGGTGCGAACGGATTGCTCTCAGATGACTCGTGCGACCCGCTTTGTGTCGTGCGCGTGGATAACAAGGTGATTCTGAAGACGCGCGTACTGTACAACACGCTGAACCCGGTGTGGCAGGAGAAGACGCAGTTGGAGCTTTCCGGCAGCGAGAAGGAAGTCCAGTTCGTGGTGAAGGATTCGTACGGCGGTGCGATCGACAAGACCATCGGCAAATGCATCTTGTCGATGCAGCAACTGCAGGATGATTTCAAGCCACCAGAGCACTCGTCGAACCTCGCTGAATGGGTGAAGACGGGCGTCAAGCCGGACGACACGAAGAAGAACGTGAGCCATCAGATCAAGGACAAGGAGTACGAGTTGCTGGTCTCGAAGTCACCTCGTGGTGGATCTGCGCTGCTTTCAATTGGCGGCTCGGTGAACAAACTACGAGCAGCGGACAACGACTACCAGGTGATTGTGACCATCGTGAGCCTCGAAGATCTCAAGACTACGAGCTCGAGCGGCGGCGGCATGCTTGGATTGGGCAACTTGGTGAGCAGCACTCCGAACATCACGCCGTACATTTCGATCCACGTCGGATCAAATGTGAGCCGAACGAATACGGCCAAGATCAAATTCGTGACGGGCGAGAAGAAGCAGTACATCGGCAGTGCGGAGTGGAATGAGACGTTCACGTTCCCGTACTCGACCAAGGAGTTTGAAGCCGCGAAGACGCAGCCGTCGGTCATTCTCTCGTTGAAGGACAAGAGCATGCTTCATGATGAACGAATCGGCCGTGCATTCAAGGCGCTGGACGTGTCGATGGCGAACTCTGGCGCGGTGGTGGAGAAGCTGAAAATCACTACGAAGGGCGACGACACGGGTGACGTCATTGGGTATTTGAATGTGAAGATCGAGCTGGTGTCGTCGTCTGTGGCGGAGCCGATAAGTGAGGACACGGAAGAGAAGGAGTCGTCGACTCCGAAGGCGTCAACACCAAAGAGAATGGGCTCACTCGGCAACCTCAAGGCGGGCAAGATCCGCGTGGCGTGCGAATTCGTGTAACTTGTGTTCGGGATGGAGTGATGATGATTGATCCTCAAGCGTCAGTTGTGAAAATCTCATTGTGTGCATGTAACTTTTAACTTGCTAATGCATTTTGTTGGATTGAAATGATGGTTATGCCTCGAGAGAGAAAGATAATAGGAAGAGAAGAGCGATAGCGAGCACAAGAGGTGAAGCTGGTTGGCAAGCTTCGCCTCGTCTTCGTGGTGTTTCTTGGTCCAGTTATCTCATGCATGTCAACTGCCAATGTCAACGAAGCCATTCGCATACTGTAAGCGCTCTATAAATTACGTTTTTTGGCGTGAACCGACCGAATCACAGGAGTCAGAGTTGATTGACAAACTATCAGACGCTTTGACAACCAACAAAGATGGTGCTCTCAACGCTTCCGCGCAAGCTGCTGACCCTCGCGTTCATCGTCCGCGAGCGTGCAGCTGCCAGCCAAGCAGCGCAGGTCACAGGCGCCAAGGAAGTGGCGGACGTGCTGCTTGGTGAGAAGAAGCGCGGCTTCGGCATGGGCAAATGGAACGGCTTTGGCGGAAAAGTGGACCCAGGTGACGCGAGCATCGTCGCCGCCGCCGCGCGCGAGATCGAGGAGGAAGCGAACGTGACGGTGCAGGAGCAAGACCTGGATCCACGCGGGGTGCTGCTGTTCACGTTTGAAGGCGGCAAAGAAGTGCTGGTACGTGCATGCACTTTGCGTTGCTGGACGCCGGCATACTCGCTCTGTTTTTTGCGCGGTGTTGGTCGCATTTGTATATGCTATATTGCTTACTGTTGTGCTTGTTCTCCTCTGTGTGCATGCCTATGCAGGAAGTGCACGTGTTTTTGACAGCAAAGTTTGCAGGTGAGCCGTCAGAAAGCGAAGAGATGAATCCGAAATGGTACGCAGTCGACGACATCCCGTTTGACAAAATGTGGGCGGACGACCACATCTGGCTGCCGCACGTGCTCGCTGGGAAGAGTGTCAACGGCGTCTTCCACTTCTCGAGTGACGAGAACACACTGCTCGAGCACGAGTTGAACGTCACAGAACACCAGACAATGTGAACGCATGCTGTTGTTGTAGCTGCCTTTCATCGAGCTTGTGGCAGCTATGCATAGATTTTCTTGATAACAGTTTGGTATTCTCTTTTGAAACATCATTACACGCGAACAATGTGCGCATGTGAATGAATAGCTCAATATTGGCGTTGACAATCGAAAATTTGTTTTTACATTCTGAATGTGTCTACGGTCCTTGCTAACATGTGTATCGATGCTGAAAGAAACCTGGCGCTTTGCATGGGATACCGAACGCACTCGCACTCAACACTTCTTCGCTTTGTGGAAATGCAGATTTGGTTTTCGTGGATCGATCAGAGAATTGTAGTCTATTGTTTAAGCTCATCGAAGATCTCAACAATGGTTTTCTTCCTCACTTCGATCCGCTTATTTCGTGATATATAAAGTCCCACACGATTCGGTTTGGTTTGGTATGTCACACACCTAAGACCATGACGCCCACTGAGAGAGCATGACGGTGAGTAAAGGGCGTGGTTGCTATGGCAAGGTGAAAAATTGGACATCGACCACTGGGGAGGTCAAGCACAGAGTGTATCTTGCCAGACACAAAAGTTCATACAGAAAAGAAAGAATGCAATGCAACTGGCGTAGTTTGTTCGACTCTCGAGAGCAATTTGAATGGCAGAGTGCGCACCCCAACCGATCGAGCGTTCACGCGGCTCCACCGCAGGCAAAGCACATCGCCCACGGATCCTCCGCAGCCTCATTGTTCGCTCAGACTATACCCACCCACGCATATAGTGCGAAAGCGGGCTGTTGGAGAGCAGGCACACACACACGCACAAAGGAGCTCGTAGAGACAGACACACAGATGGACGCGACACGCGCAGCTGGAGACAGACAGAATGGAACGACGGAGGCTTGTGGAGGAAGCCGCTCAATTTGGACACTGAGCTCTTCCGCACGCGATCGGCGTCATTTCCATTCGGTGCTGGTCAGAAAAACGAACGACTGGTCACCACCACAGACGTAATTACGACTTGGATTTGTTTTTGTTTTTACGACATCCGTAAATAATTTCCTTTGTGTCAAATCCGAAACGGAGCCGGTTTTATCAGGATATGTGCTCATGTGCTCATGTCTTCCAGTTTGAATTTTTTGCAGGTCTATTTTGGAAAATATATGGAAGCTGGCGGTTGGACTGGGACGGGACAGATTGGTCTACTTGATGTAATTTACGCAACTTGAAGCAGCCAAAAGGAAACAGGCGGCACCCACGAAGATCAACAGCGCGAACCAAAGGCTGCGCAGCGACCCAACAAGACGCGCTCGCTCGCACCGCTTTACGACAAGCAGCAGAGCAGCACGGAGAGGCGCCGCACCACACACACGTGCACGCACATCCGTCATCATCACCACCATGCCCAAGAAGAAGCCGCACCACCACCAGCAGCAGCAGCAAGAAAATGCACCCGCTGGCCCGCCCTCCTCGTCATCTGAGCGCTCGATCCGCACGCATTTCGACTCGCGTGACGAGGCGTGCGTGCTGCACTTCTTGCCGCCGTCATCTGCGGACCGATCGCCACTCAAGGCGTGGCGCAACGTCCCGACACCCACGAGCATGTCGGCACTGCTGCTGGAGAGTCAGAAACAAGAGTATGGTGAGGAAGATGATGGCACCACCAGCACTGACGACGGGCGCAGTCCGCAGCGGCACAAGGCGCGCACGATCAACCACATCACGTTGGGCTTCATTGCGTACTTTGCAGTTGCGGCGGGACCATTTGGTGTGGAGGACGCAGTGCGAGCCGCAGGCGCGTACCCGGTGCTGCTGGCGGTCGTGATCTTGCCGTTCACGTGGGGATTGCCGCAAGCCCTCATGGTACGTGCTCTGGTTCGTCATGTCGCTACCCATGTATGTATGTATGTGCTGCTAACTTGTTCATTGTATTTGCATGTAACTAACACTACAGACTGCCGAGCTCAGCACGATGATTGACGAGAACGGCGGCTACATCCTCTGGGTTCGACGCGGCTTGGGCGAGTACGCAGGCTGGATCAACGCGTTCAACTCCATCGCCAGCAACGTGTGCGATTTGCCAACCTATCCGGTTCTGTTCTGCAGGTATGGCCATCATCTCTATATGACAGCGCGTATTTTGTGTGTGAGCGAGCGCTAACTTTGTGCTGGGTGGTGTATATAGTTATGTGGAGGCGTTCCTCGCGTCTGGGTACGCCTACGTCATGTCTGACACCGAGAGATGGCTGGTGAAAGGCACTGCGCTGTTCTTTGTGTTTTCAGCGAACGCAGTGGGGATGCGCGCGGTGGCGCTCGCGTCCGTGGGCATGTCGCTCTTTGTGCTCGCGCCGTTCATCCTGGAGCCCATGAGCATCGAGGCGTTCAACTTTGCCACGTGGGGGAGCGTCGCGCCGCAGATCAACTGGTCGGTCTTTTTGTCGACCATTCTGTGGAACTACCAAGGTATTGTATGGCAGTACTGTGTGATGTGCTTTTGTGTACGCGTATGTATGTCTAATTCGCTCGCTGTGTGGTGTGTGTAGGCTGGGACTCGCTCGGTTGCGTTGCAGGCGAAGTGAAGGACGGAGGCAGGACGTACCCGATCGCGATTGTGATTGCGATGGTGCTCATCACGATCAACTACGCATTCCCAGGTACGGATGCCCCAATACCAATACCAAAGACTTATATTGCAACATGCTTATCACAAGGATTGTGTATGTTCTTTCGTGCAGTTGCTGCTGGCATCATGGTCCAAGCCGACTTCACGACATGGCATGAAGGCTCCTTGGAGACAATTGCGATGGCCATCACGCCGTGGCTTGGCGTTTGGGTCGGCGCTGCGGCGGTTGTCGCGACGCTCGGAGAGTTCAACGTGGTGATGGCGTGCAGCTCGCGCGCACTCTGGGCGACAGCAGACTACAAGATGTTGCCGGGCTTCCTCGCGATCGAGTGGGAGCGCTTCGGAACGCCCATCGCCGCGATCTTGTTCCAGACCGTGACGACAGCACTGCTGATGAGCTTTTCGTTCGAGTTCCTGGTCGTGCTCGACACATTCTTCAACAAGTAAGTGCAACGGTCATACTTGTCGCGTGAGGTTGCAATGAGTGATTGTGGATGCCAACTCATTAAATATGGCTGTTTTGTCTCTATTCCAAGCCTCACGCTGCTATTAGAGTTCTTCGCGTTCCTGCGACTCAAGTACGTTGAAAAGGACACGGAGCGTCCGTTCGAAGTGCCGTTCGGGAACACTGGCGCGTGGGCGATCACGATTCCGAAAGTGATCGTGCTCTCGGGGGTGCTCTTGGCGCAGAGCTCGCACGTGTGGCTCTTTTGCGGATCGTTCAACGTCGTGATCTCGATGGTCTATCTCTTTTGGAGCAACTACCAGCGAAAATCGCGCGGGTTTGCAGCAGCGGCGCTCAAGAAGAGCACCTCCCCGACGACGCCATACGGCACCGGCTCGCTTTCTTAGCACGAGCTGCGGGTACCGGTAATGAGCCTCGTGTCCATTTTACAACACTACAATTGCAATGACATGCACAGACGAGCATTCGACGCTAGATAAATAAATAGCAACAGCAGCTTCCATTTGGCATCATGCTATGTTGACAAGCACATTTTGCATTTGCTTCAGTTCTGTCCATTCGTTCGATGGCGATGAATCGCTACGGTACCTGCAATTCCGTGAACAATCTGATAACAGAGATCCAAACTCCCTCGTATTAGTGACGTAACGCACAACGCTTTGATGACGCAGCGTCACAGCGTCACTAATATGATAAAGGGAGGGACCACGCTAACCCTACCCTTCCTGATTTCCACGCCAATCAAAATGTCGCATACAAACCCCAAGCACCCTATTTTTCCCTCATTTTGTCTCGCGAGTGGTTCGATAAAAACCAGAAAAGTCCTATTTCAGGTTTTATTCCCAAATTGTGGACGGTATCTTTCCTATTTACAATCTAAAATAGGGTGCGACAATCGTCTCCTCCCAAAAGTTAGGCGCCAGATCTCCTCAAATCTTCTCCTGCCAGCCTGGCTTCGAGCCATCCCAGTGCGCGGTACTAAAATAAAAAATAAACGGCACGCATGCATGGCATGAATCAAGATCGACAGCCCTCGACATTCTCGTATTGTCACTTTTCGGCTTGAAGCGAATCAGTCGCATCACCAGCAGTTGATAGCGCCGTTGCCTCTGAATCATGGCGCCGAAATCGACGGAAACCTCGCCGCTACTGCCATCCAGGCTGCAGGATTCGCACGCAGGCGCCTCTAACAACGTCAACTCTCCAAGTTCGCCCGCGAGCGAGCGCCGCCAGCGCGTGCAGCAGCTCACGCGCCGCGCGCTCTTCGTGGTGCTGCCGCTAGCCGCGCTCGCGCTCGTGGGGCTCGGATGGCTCTTCGCCGGCGCAAACGACGACGACAGCAGCGGCGACGCGTCGCAGCGCGCGTCGGCTCCCAAGCTGCGTAACACGGACGGCAAGAACTACAGCGACGCGGAGCTGCTCGCGCTGCTGCCGCCGTTCGTGTCGCGCAAGCACCCGATCCCGCCCAAGGTCATGGATCGCGCGACTTTCTCTGGCGCGGTCCCCACGAACGCGTTCTGGACGAACCTGCTTGTGGGCGACGACCACGGCTTGAACCCAGGTATGTCTTGAGTCACGATGGTTTAGGAGCCTCGGTGACTGGTAGATCCGTTATCTAACGTGTGGTTGTTCCTGTTGTTGTGCAGGTGGCGGTGAAATCACGCTGAGCCCGTACACTGTGCGCAGTTTGCCCAAGCGCTTGGACCTCTCGTACGGCGACTCGCGACGCGTCGTGACGAGCGGCAACATCACCGAGTACTTCAACGCGGACGTGAGCTTCACGGGCTACAGCCAGAAGATCCAGGAAAATGCGACCAGCCGGTTGCTGGGGGATGGCAACAGCACGTCGCGCAGCATCACTGCGTTCGACCCACTGTCTGTAACCCTGAAGTATCATTTCGAGGACGAAAAGGCTGAGGATGCGAAGCACTTATTCACAGCGCACCTCATGCGCGGTTCGCCCTACTTCACGGTCGAGTACGAGAAGATCATCCCCGTACTCGAGTTGAACGCGACGCTGCTCGCAGTGAACCAAGTGCCCATCAACATGACTATTGTGGAGCAGTCAACGAAAGTCGCGTCCACGCAGCAGTGGACGTCCAAGCGCTTTGAACTCGACATCCAAGTGTACGGCGCGGACAAGGGGCTCGCGCAGCAAAAGTGGATCCTCTACTTTGCGCAGGAGCGCACGCTACAGCTCCAGTTTGCGGACGAGAAGGACTATCGCCCGTACAACCTGCGCGGCGAGATCACGACACCGACGAACGTACGCTTGGTGGACACGGACTTCTACACTGGCGCTGCGCGTATTGCGATTGTCCCGTCGCAAGACGCGGTGTCGCTCCTGGACGCCTCGGCAAGTGTGTATCCGGTCGCTTCTTCCGTCAAGACGAGCGTCGAGGATCTAAACGGGTTCGTCACATTTGAGTGGGTGACCAAGTCCTTTGAAGGCAGCGACGCCTCCGCGAAGTTGCTCATGCTGGCGAACCCGCACCACACCGACTCGTTCAGCGCGCAGCAGATTGAAGGCACCAAGGTGCTCGCGAAGCTCGGCCACCGCACCGTCAAGTCAAATATGACGGCGGTGCTCGGCAACAAATGGGTATTCCAGGAGACCCTCCCGGGGATCGACTTTGACGCCACGCAGCAGATCGCCAAACCCGAGTACCTCGAGGCGATCAAATTTTCGCTCAAGAACGACTCAAACTACACGCCCGAGGCGCAGGACCCGTACTTTTTTGGCAAGGAGATCGGCCGCCAGGCGCGTCTGGCGCTCATCGCGGACACGATTGGCGAGCTGAAGGCGCGCGACGCGCTGTTGAACGACTTGGAGAAGTGGCTCACGCCGTGGCTCGTGGGCTCGAACGACAACCACTTTGTGTACGACAGCGTCTGGGGCGGCCTCTGTTCCAAGAACGGGCTTAAGGGCATCTTCTGGATGACGGACTTTGGCAACGGCTGGTACAACGACCATGTAAGAAGAAAACATCGGTGCTGGTTGGAAGCGAGCTGGATGATTCATAGACTGACTGACTGGTTTTCTATGATATTTGTGTGTGTTATTGCAGCACTTCCACTACGGCTACCTGCTGTATTCGATCGCGGTGGTGACCAAGTTCCGCCCTGAGTTCGGCACCACACACAAGGCGGCGATCCTCACGATCACGCGCGACATTGCGAGTGCCGACGCCAACGAGTGAGTGATTTTTTACTGTATCAATTTGCCTTAGAATGCTGCGTTGGTGATGCTAATCGCCTATATTCCTGTACTTGTATCCCTATCTACAGCACGTACTTTCCGTTCACGCGCCACTTTTCCTGGTTTGACGGCCACTCGTTCGCGAGCGGCGTGTACACGCTGGACGGCGGCAAGTCCCAGGAGAGCGTGAGCGAGGCGATCAACGCGTACTACGGCGTGTACTTGTTGGGCAAGGCTCTCAAGATCCCGCAAGTGGAGCACATGGGCCATATCCTGTTGGCGCTCGAGATCCGCGCGGCCAAGACCTACTGGCAGATGCGCTCCAACTCGGGGATTTATGAAGATGTGTACGCGCAGAACAAGATGACGGGCCAGATCGCGTCCACCAAGGTGTCTTACACGACGTGGTTCGGCCCCGAGATCGAGCACATGCACTTGATCAACATGATCCCGTTCACACCGATCACCGAGGCGTTTATCTCGCCATCGTATGTCGCGGAGGAGTACCCGGTGCTGCAGAAAGAGGCGTTCGAGCGCACGGTGGACCCGATCGACGCGCGCTGGAGCGGCTACGCGTACCTGGATCTGGCGATCATCGACCCGGTGCAGGCGTGGACGCGCGTGAATGAACTGGACTTTTTCGACGACGGCAGCTCACTCACCAACTCGCTCTACTGGATCGCGACGCGTCCAGTGGTTGGCAGTGGGAATGCCTCTTCGTCAACGACTACGTAGGTTGATTGGCAACCAGAAAGATTCGAATTTGTGATCTGGTGAGCTGGAAGGACTGAAGTGATTCTGTCTCAGCCACATTTTGTGCATGCATGTAACACAAAGCAAGACAAGGTACTTGCCGCAGGAACCTCTCTCGGGCTTTCTCTGGCAATTCTTCTTGTTTCAATTTTCAAAGAGTAACTAGAAAGAGATGCGTAGACTGATGACAACCAATCGAAAAAGTCACCTTCCTCGGATTGATGGCCACTCTATTGGGACGAAACTTCTTTTTCTGCGTAATACCTCTCTCACTGATGGAGACCTACTTCCTTGTCAATCATAACGTGTAGCCACCTTCTTCTCGTCTCGGAATGATGGCAGCCATTTGACACTTCAAATAGTAGCCTTCGGAATGATGGTTGATTCGAAGAAAACCTACCTTATTAGTAGCCCATTCTCCATTTCTCTCACTTGAAGATCAAACTAACCAGCTCAATTCAATCAAATCCTCCTTCCAGCATTCGCTGTCGACGACGAGATGCGCGCGCTTCGTTGCGGCTCGCAGGCTTCCACTGGTGGTACACTGTGGATCACTATGTGCACGTGCGTGCTGCTCATGATGACGGCGCTGCACCAGACAGCAGCCTTCTCCTGGCGAAGACACGCGCCTCGGTTCACGCTCCGCTCGCCCGCGCCGGCACTAGCACCACCAACAGCAGCAGCTACAGACGTGACGCGAAAGCCCATCGCTGTCGTCGATGATGGCGACAATGTGAACACCATGACCTTCGAAGTCCTGCAGGTATGTCATTGCTTTGGGCTCAAGGTGGTCGTGGTGCTGCTGCTGTCGTTGATATTGCACCTGACTGTATGTGTGCTGATGCGACTGCGACTATAACCTCCCAGTACAATGTGTTTGGACGTCCGTACGAACTGTCGAAGGACGGACAGCGAGAGCGACTCACGCGCATCCCCGAGTCAGTACATAAGATCTCGGAAAGCATCGACGTCATCACGTTCGCGGAGGCGGACATCAAGGACGAGCGCGAGAACATGCTCGCGCAGTTCCGCAAGAACGGCTATCCCTACACGACGAGCATCCTGCACGACCCCGACCCGTTCACGAGGTATGGGCCAACGTGCATCTAAGGAACCTGCTATTATGCGACTGCTGCGTAGCTGATTGGTGTGCTCGTGATGGTATAGTTTGCTGAATGGTGGCGTGATCGTGGTCTCCAAGTGGCCGATTATCCACGAAGCGCAGCACATTTACCGCAACGCGTGCCACTACTCCGACTGCCTGGCAGCGAAAGGCGTCAAATACACTCGTGTACTTAAGACGGTCGGCAGCACCTCCAAGATCTTCAACGTGTTTGCCACACATATGCAGGTGGGTGCTGCACACAAATTACATATCGCGTCCTCCATTCATCAAGGTCTGGGCTAATCCATTGCGGTCTGTGCGATGACTCACTCAGGCATGGTCAACTCCGCAAGGCAGAGCCGATCGAGTGGAGCAAGCCAAGCAGGTACAGCGCTCCTCTCTTTGATGGTATGCCCCGCGCTCGACATAGTATTGACACTATTTGTTTGTATCTGAAACCAGATGCGCAGCTTCGTCGACCAGCTCAAGATTCACGAGCATGAGGTACGCTCATCAACCTTCATCTACCCTAACTTCGATCCAAATAATCGTTATGGCTAATCTACGACTCTGTGTGAACGAATGGAAACTTCGCTTGTACTTAGCCTCTGCTGTTTGCTGGGGACTTCAACGTCGACAACCACACGTTTGCCGCCGAGGTCGCCGAGTTGACGGATTTGCTAGGCGCACACTCTCCGAACCCAATCGGAGACCAGCAGTTCACGAGCGAGTGAGTGGAGAAACCGATACAGTTGTGAGCTCTCTGTAACTCTTGAGAATGGGCTCGTTGTCCCTAATCGTGTGATTCATCTGTGTGACTCTCCTTCAATCCACAGCCCTCGTTCCAACTTGCTCGTTGGTCGCGATGGCGCCGCAAACAGCAACAAGTGCTCGGCCAAGTACGTGGAAAGCTGGGGCGATGACAAAGTGAGTGAGGGCGAGTTGTTTTGTATTCACGCATTCTATCTTCTCTATGTGCAGCCAATATGCTAACCATTGTCCTTCCTGTTTGACTATTGGTGTGAATGAATCCCTACAGAATGGGACGTACTACCCGAACGCATTGACGCGCTCGACGTGCTCTCTACACCACAACATTAGAGACCAGTTGCTCCTGTACATCCAGCCGGACAATATGTGCTTTTGCCCCTGCTGTCCACTTGAGTGGCTCGACTACGTGCTCTACGCCAAAGGTAGGTAGCTTTTCTACCAGTGACAAGGTTGCCGACGTTCTATGGTTCTCACTCGCACTCACCAATGGCTCTAATGACAACACACAGCTCCTTACCAGCAGCCTCTGGGCGTATCCACTCTCGAGTGCCGGGTCAACCACGTGCAGCCGTTCGTGGCCGACTGGACCGCGCCAAAGGGCAACAAGAAGATCCAGCTTGTCGACCTCTCGGACCACTACCCGGTGCTGGGCAAGTTTGAGTTTGCGGTCACGCGCGGCCCTGGGAAGGACAACGACCCGCTCTCATACCACCTCGACGGCTGCTCAAACGATGATGACTGCCACTTCCGCTCGTTCCGCTGCTACTGCACGGGTGCCAACTGCTACTACAACGGCACGCACCTGGACGGCTCAAATCTCGACTCGGACCACCCGGTGAACCGCAATTGTCTCTACCAGAAGACATCGTTCCGGTGCCTCTGCGGCCCAACGTGATTGAATAATCGGCGGACAGGGAAGCGTAGACCTCAAAGGTGAAGTTCAAAGCAGTTTGGTTTTTGCATGTGCGTGTCCATGCATTATTTGCATTTGTGAATGCAGTGTATGTGTGTTTATAAGAAAATGGTGGTGGTACCTAGGTGGACATGCAGGGATCCTGGTGTTTATGAGAGTGTTGCGAACGGATCCGAGCCAAACGCGTGCGGGTTGGACGGCGGGAACCCTGTTCCTTGCTGAGGCATCTGCGTGTGGAACTGCTGCGTTTGCTGCGATTGAGCCATTCCAAAGCCGCCGTACGCGACCATGGCGCTGTTGTGGACACTCTGTGCTCCAAAGTTGCCTCCAGGTGCTGCCATGCCGTACCCTCCAGCGCCAACAGTGTTGTACATGTGCTGCTGCTGTTGTTGCCCCATGCCAGGCTGATAGTACCCGCCCTGAACAGGCATGTTGGTGCCGTAGAACCCGACGGCAACGACAGGAACAGATGGAGGAGGAGGCAGTACCGCCACTTTCTCCTTTGGCGCCTGCATGCGCGCTTGCTCGAGCGTCTGGTAGGCCTTTGCAGACACAGGCTTCTGCTTCTGCACGGGCTTGAGGTTCAAATCGACCATCTTCGACTCCCACAGATCGCCACTCGCCGTCTATTGTATCACGTAACCACACACAGTGTTAGTCCATGGAAGGTGGACACCACTACCTAATGTGGACAATTAGTCTATGAATGAAAAGCTCACCCGTGTGTTGGACGCGTCGTCGGTAGATCCTACCGACGACGATCGGTCACCAGCAGCTCCGTTTGTCGCCATAGACGCTGGCTGCACGGGGGTGGCCGTGAAGTCCAGTCCCGAGAGCATCGACGAGATGTCTTCCGTTGACGGTGGTTTCTCCGTCGCGAATGGGCTCTGGGTACCGAAAGGCGGCGGCGCACTAGATGCCGCGAATGGGTCTGTCACTCCGAAGGGCAAGAAGCCGTCATTGTTGCTACCGGAGGTCGAAGCGCTGAAGAAGCCGTCGCCCGCCGCCTTCTTGGTGGTGGACTGGCTGCGCTGAGGCAGTGAGGTCGACGTTTTCGACGGCGATCGGGTCACTGGCGCAGGTGGACGCTGTTGCACAGCCGCTCGCGCACGTTGTCGCTCTTCTGGGGCTGCAGATTGTTTAAATCACAGCACACACGTGTAGTTAGCGAAAACGGTTCGTCAATCATAATGGACGAGCACAGCGAACAAGTCAACTCACAGATGTAGTCGGGCTTTGGTGTACCGCAGGCTTCGCAGATCGGCGCCAGCGGCTTCTCATTCACGAGCGTGCAGCGAGAGCAGGGCCAAGGCGAGAACGAGCTCTCGCGCGACGACGGTTCACTGGAATCACCCAGCCCGCCGTTCGAATAGTTGTACGTGTACGAGTTGGTCCGCGAGCCACCACCACCACCGCCGCCGCCACTACTGGAACCATTGCGGATCGGTGTCGAAGAGACCACGCCGCTGTTGCCAGGGTTGTTCTTCGCGCGGTTCGGATCCAGTCTGTCCGGGAGGCGACGGAACGATGTGCCATCGATGATTAAGTCTAGAGGAGATCGTACAAGTGATAGAGTGAATGTGTCAGCACTTAGCCCAGCATTGTACAGATCGCAGCACATACACATACACAAGAACAACGCCTGAATGGTTTGGTGGTGATGACATACCATACATGTCATTGAGCTCGACCGACGGCTTGATGATGATGTGCACAGTGTAACCCCCGGGCAAGTTGAACACATGATCCCAGTCACCAAACGAAAGCTGTGGACAGTACAACGAGAGTAAGTAAACCAAGGGTGGGCTGGAGGCTTTTCATGAGGGCAAACATTGTACCCCAAGCACCACAGTACACAAACCCTTACCGACTTGGACGTGTACTTGATGATGCCGTCGACACGTAGGATTTTCTTGCCGGACGCGAGCGAGTGCGTGAGGATGATCTCGAACTCGCGCCCGTCCTCGACCTTGACGCGCCAGATGACGCGTTTCTTGGAGCTCTCGATGGTCTTGCCCACGTTCGCGACCTCAAAGTAGAGCGCGCACGCCTTGGCATTCGTCGACTTGACCGTGCCCCAGTTGTTCTGCCACGACATGTCTGTCTGTTGCTTGTAGATTTCTGTACTTGCCTCTCTGCTATTCACTCAGCGCTCCCGATCGGCAAAGCAGAATTGCGCTCTTCTTTGCTCTCTCTCTCGTGTTCTTTCGAGACAGAGAAGCACTACAGGACTATGGTGGTGAAGGCAAGGAGTCCGAAAGCAAAAGCAAAACCGATGCACGCGATGATGCAGCTACAAATAGAGAGCGAGCAAGAGATAAACAGAGAAGACACACAGTATCTGTGACTGCCTTGATTGTGCCTTCATGGGGTTTCGAGGGGAATAAATATAGCGAACTAACTTGAGAGCCATGCTGGACTTGCATTTCAAAATCGCCGAGTGGTTACGAACCAACAAAATGGCTACATTTTTTTGCCAGTCAAAAATACCGAGTTGAGAACCGGTATACCGATTTATACTATACATACTGGTATTTTAGTATGCAATATAGCAGTCTCGGACATTCTGTTGAGGAGGATTTTGTGCACAGCCAGTGACAGATCGTAAAAAGCGCGCGCACAACAAAAGACGACGATACAAAGGACACGGCATTCATCACCCCCAGTGCAGTGCTCCTTCGTCTGTACGTGCGTCTGTACGGCTCTGATCACCTAGCCGTTCCAGACATCACGATGTCGCAGTGCCCGCAGTGCTACACCGGCACGTGCGCGCGCCACAAGCGCCAGGACCACGGCAAGTCGACGGTCGCGATGCCCGCCAACTCGCAACAGACGCTGCAGAAGATGTACGACATGCTTGTGGGCACCAAGCTGCAGAAGCTGCAGGCTGAGTCCGTGCGCGACCCGTCGAAGAAGAGCACGGAACAGTTCCGCCAGCAGCTGGACGCGAGTCGCGACAAGTCCATCAAGAAGCAGTCGTCCAAGCAAAAATCGTCCCGAAAGGCGTCCGCGGCGGCGGGGACGACCGGCAGCGGGCTCAACCCGCAGGCGCTTGCTGCGATTTACAATGATTTGTCTGATAGTGACGGTGACGACGAATCTGAGCACAAGAAGAGCAAGAAAAAGAAGGCCAAGAAGAGCAAAAAGAAGAAAGAGAAGAAAGCGTCGTCGTCGTCCAGGGACAAGAGCAGTAGTAGCAGTAGTAAGAAGCGCAAGCATCGCAAGCGATCACGAAGCGACGATAGCGACGATAGCGACGATAGCGGCAGCAATAGTGACCATGACGATCACAGAAGCAGCAGTAGCGACTCGAGTAGCGGCTCCGATTACTCAGACTCGGACCGGAAGAAGTCGTCGTCTTCACGAAAGCGCAGCAGTCGCCATAGCAGCAGCAAGAGCTCGAAAAAGAGCAGCAAGCGACGCAGGAAAGAGGAGGACAGCGGCTGATCAAGGTCTAGTGTATTCGCGAGCAGAGCTGATCGCTTTTGTTTGTTTCTTTTTTGAGACACCAAGTTTTGCTTTGGGTGAATATGCACATGCATATAAAATAGATAGACACACTCTTTGACGATGCAAACGCCATTTTCAAGCAAATGCACACTGTCGTACCTATATATTGTGTCATGATGGCGGTGCTTCGTCCGTACCCCACGATGCATGAAGGCGGGAGCTGCTGCAGAGCTGGCACTAGAGCAATTGCATTACATTTGCATATGGTGAATGCTGCTGCATGGAGAGTGTTTTGCATCCAACAAAGATCGCGATGGAAATCAGAGGAGAGCGCATTTGGCGTGAACTTCCATCCCGAATGCGACTGGATTCGGGACATCCACCAACCTCCAACTGAATGATTGGAAGAAAAAGCGACAGTGAACGCATCCTCATTTCAGCCAATCAAATCGTGCGACGTCAGCTTTTGGTGCTTGGTGCGACGTGATGGATGGATGCGTGTGGGTGGATTCGTTCATTCATCCAATCTTGCTGACGCACGTCAAAGCCGACGACCAAAAAGTCGCCCCCGTCGGACCAACTGCTGAAATCAATGCTGGAGCATTTCGGTCGTGACGGCGGCAAACCAAACCAAAGCAGAAGACGACGCATGACAAACCCATCAAATCAATGGCCTTTTTCACTTGATCTCTTTGTCCGCTCGGATCTGCAGTGTATGCGCAATGGGCGTGGAGATTGCGCACCACAAAGGTGTGTGGAAAACCGGAATGCGCATCCCAAAGGGTACCGTAGGCAACACTGGCAAGCTGTTTGTCCAATGTACACGTTGGTCGAGCGAGCAATTGACCGCAATGTGTGAGTGTGTGAGTGTGTGAGTCTCTCTCTCGCTTTTTCATTTCGAAATCGTCCATCCTCCTCCGGCGGATTCTTCTTGGGGTTCTTGTGGTGCCTCGCCTGGCTTTCTCAATCAGATGGCGTCGTGATTGGCCAAACGAGTGACTGCTTCAGATTTTGATTCGTGTGACCGAGTGCGCGTCGACAGGAAATCCCGTTCCAGTGTTGTCACTCACCCCCCCTCTCAACCCATCAAACAGCGCGACGCGGGTAGGGGTGTGCGTGACAGGATGCGCACATGAATCTGTTTAGATAGGGTATGCATTATCACAGGGTATATTTAATTAGTAAACGCGTCAAGTGAGGTGAGGTGCTGGCGGTGATGCTTGAAGCAATTATCAAATGCTGGAGGCTAAAATGAAACACTGGGATTTAAGCCTCTCGTTGGGTCATTTGTTTAGAAAGAGACTCACTTCAACATCGACTGCGCAATTCACCTGAGCAGAGCAGAGCAAAGCAGCTCACGTCAGGTTCTCGCAAGTGTGCTTTTTCAAATGGAAGCCACAACTCGCTTCATTCCTATCGTGCCATCTGCTGATCGTATTTGATTTATTGTGTATCCAAATTTCACCTTCTGGAGAGCGAATTTTGACATCGCCAAGCGCGCTTTTCAAAACCAAACCAAAAAAACTGAAGGAAGGATGGACTGTGAGGCAAGTTTGAGGAGGAGGGGGACGGGTGCAGCAGTACAGTAGCACGTTTGTTCTTTTTTTCCAAGTAAAACAAACGCGTGTTTTTGTTTGTTTGGTATCGTACGGTACGAATGCGCACTTTACATCATAAGGGTTTGCTGAGAAGAATGCTCTCAACGACCTTATAATGTAGGATTCATTCGATACTAAACATGCTTTAAGGATGATAGTGTCTATCTGAAAATTGACTTTCGTTTCGCTAAACCTCTGTGGCTATTGGTAAATACGAGCTCTCCATGCCCAAATTAGAAAGTGCGTACTTTCTAAATGTGCGCCTCTCATAGTGCATCGTTTCAAACAGCACTCTTATGTTTTAAACCTGTTGATGTCGCCCGTCTTTTGTGCGGCGTGTCGCTCCTCCTGCGTAGCTGCTCAATCACTGTTGTGAAGGGATCGATTGATCTTCTCGGTTGTGCCGCCTTTGCCGCTGCCAAGCGCGCCGCCATCCATGGTCATTGCAAGATTTGCATCCAAGTGCACCACCCTCTTCCAACCTTCTTCTTCTTCCTCTCCATCCCTCTCTCTCCACCATGAGCAAGCTCGACCGCGCCGTCTACGACTCCTACATGGCTCTGCCAATTGACGGCCCAGTGCTCGCCGAGTACGTCTGGATCGGCGGCTCGGGCCAGGACTTGCGCTGCAAGACCAAGACCCTCGACGAGTCGCCAAAGTCGGTCGCCGACCTGCCAATCTGGAACTTCGACGGCTCCAGCACGGGCCAGGCTCCAGGTGACGACTCGGAGGTGCTCCTTCGCCCAGTCGCGATCTTCAAGGACCCATTCCGCGGCGGCAAGCACATCCTCGTGCTTTGCGACTGCCTGAAGCCGGACATGACCCCGATCACCAACAACACCCGCGCGGACGCCGCTCGTGTGATGAAGGCCGCTGAGGCGCACGTGCCATGGTTTGGTCTGGAGCAGGAGTACACCCTGTTCGAAGCCGACAACGTGACCCCATACGGCTGGCCAAAGAACGGTTTCCCAGGACCACAGGGCCCATACTACTGCGGTGCCGGCGCGCACTCGGCGTACGGCCGTCTGATCGTCGACGCCCACTACCGCGCGTGCCTGTACGCTGGTCTCAAGGTGTCGGGCATCAATGCCGAAGTGATGCCTGGCCAGTGGGAGTTCCAGGTCGGTCCATGCACGGGCATCGAGTCGGGCGACCACCTGTGGATCGCTCGCTACATTCTGCTCCGCGTGTGCGAAGACTTTGGTGTGAACGTGTCGTGGGACCCAAAGCCAATCCCAGGTGACTGGAACGGCGCGGGTTGCCACACCAACTACTCGACCAAGGCGATGCGTGAGGACGGTGGCATGGCGCAGATCATCGAGGCCATCGAGAAGATGAAGCTCAAGCACAAGGTGCACATCGCTGCGTACGGTGAGGGCAACGAGCGTCGCCTCACTGGCCGCCACGAGACTGCGTCGATCGAGCAGTTCTCGTACGGTGTTGCCAACCGTGGCGCGTCGATCCGTATCCCACGCTCGGCCGAGGCTGATGGCAAGGGCTACTTCGAGGACCGTCGCCCAGCGTCCAACATGGACCCATACGTCGTGACCTCGCGCATTGTCAAGACCACCATCTTGGACGAAGAATAAGCGTTGAGCGTGCCCCCGTGTGTTGTGACTGACGGTTCCGCCATCACTACAACCTGCGCTCAAGCGTGGCAAGTGTGCGTTTGTGCCAGGACGATCTCCTCCATCTACCATAGCCGAATCCACTTTCCAGCCTTGCCGCCCAGTGTAAGTAAGTGGTGTGTGAGAGCGCGTGCACTCATCTCTATATATCCATTTCCCCGCAGCGTTGAAACAGTAAAAACCACACAAAGAGAGAGAAAGAAGAAGAAGAAAAGCCAGCGCGTCTTGTGAGTCTTTGCATCTGGTGTATGCTGTTGCTTGTTGCTCGTTGCTTGCAGGACCAGCCAGCGCAAGAGACTCCCCGTCAGCCACCCAGCCACTCGCCGTGCTTTTGGGGAAGTTTAGTGCAACGTTCCAGCGCGCAAACGTACAAACATACCCACCAACCTCCGCACAAACTTCAGAAATCCAAGCAGTGCCCAAAGCGAGCGAGTCTAATCACCAGATTGGATGGCAGCCGACGGTGACAAGAACGATCCACACAACCAACACCCCCCAGACGCAAAAGGTTCGCAAAGGCACCTTTGGGGCAACACCACCACCTTGCACCCAGCAAAGATACCTTTGCGCTCGCTCTTCTTCTGCCAATGAGCCAAGTGCGATCAAGAAGGCGCGCGTTGCTTTGAGGAGAACTTTCTGTATCGCGGAGTGCCTCGCCACGACAGTCGTGGACGGTTTCTTGCGACCTGCGTATCTGTCTGACCTCATCAAATTTCACCACCGATTCGTTTAGCGGCTTTGCATGCATGTGGGCATGGAGGTTGATGCATATTGATTGACACACACACAGAGAGACTGGAGAAAGCTGAAGATGCATGCTGCATTTTGAAAATGGTGGTGGTGGTGCTCAGCACCACCAATCCACACAAAGTGCGCCTTCCTCCCACTCCCCATGTAGCAGTTGCAAGAAAGGGAAGGCCACATGCTATATTAGATACGTAGCCACCAAAAGAGTGGTCCACTGGAAAACGTCCTTTCTGCAAAAACTTCCGATCGATATTAAATTTCATTCAATCAATACATAAATTTTATTTTTCATTTTTCCGTCTTGACTTTTATTCCGGTAATATAAGGAACGCTCGATTAAGCTTGCGTGTGGTTAAATTAGACTTCACAACTCATACTGACATTCCTATGTTAAAAACCATCCCTCATTTGCAAAATGAGCAGTCACCCTCTCAAAAGTGATTACAGTATTTTATGTGCTGCTCTTGAGCCGATGAATTTTACAAATTGTCACTGATTGATAATCGTATCAGTGACAGTCACTGATTCAAAACCGTCTCGATGACACCACGCTTTTCAGCAGTCCCAAACGATTTTCAAGCGCAAAGAGCCTCTGTGCTGTTCTTCAGTGTTACTAGCTTCCTCCAAATCATAGCCTACGTCTTCAGCTACAGTCAGCTCTGCTAGAGTAACGACTAAGGCGATCACGTTACCTTGTGGAGCAGGTTCTTCTTGACACAAGGCTTCATTGGTACTCGAAGCTATCATTAGCTTCTTAAACCTGCTGCTGATTGTCTCGGTGGAGAGCTCTGCCCAACTTGAATGTAGCCAACCAATCACAGTTCGTCGTTTTGATGCAATAAGTTTGAAGCTGGTTGGGACGTCACTGCAGCGGTGTGCGCGTAGCTGCTCCTCCATACCCAACTTTGTGTTGTCTCTTTTGAAAGGGAGGGTGTTAGAGCGATACTTCCTTTTTGTAAAGTCGAAACACTCCTTTCAACTACTGCTTTCTTCAGTGAGGGTGCCCCTGTTTTACTCGCTCGGGTTCGAGCGTTGAAACAAATACATGACTTCAAAACAGCAGGCTTCCAATTTCTATTGTTGCCACCATTTCTATCACAAGGCAGCACCCAAAAATCGCACAAACTCCCGTGAACTTGACTCGCTTTTCCATGGCGACACAGCTTGCTCAAGGACAGCTCGTTGCGAGAATTGGTTGGTGCATTTTCTATTCCAGCACCTTATCCGCAAAGCGCCATGAACAACTGGCAAGGACACGTTTTACCTTCACCTATCTCTTCTCTATATCGCACAGCCTCAAAGAGTGAACTCACAGTCTAGAGTTGGCGATGACGCTGTGGTAGTTCTCGCTCGTCAGACGCTCATAGGCGTCCGCGGCCTTGTTGAAGAACCAGAGTTTGTCGTGCACCTGCAACGGGTCCATGCCTTCCTTGCGCAGCTTCGCCTTCATGTGCTTCATGGTGCCCGTGACCGTCACTTCATCCAACTGGCGAATGAACAGCGGCATCGCGTACGACGGCAGGCGCTTCTTCACGTGCTGCGCAAACGCGCTCAGGTCGAATGCCGACTCGTCAAACACCACCGCCGCCAAGCACGCGCGTCCTTCGTTGCCGGGCACTTCCACGCCGTAGACGCAGATTTCGCTGAGTCCCGGGAAGTTCGAGATCGCTTCCGAGACTTCGTTAGTCGCCACGTTCTCGCCCTTCCAGCGGAACGTGTCGCCAATGCGGTCCACAAAGTGCCAGCAGCTACGCTCGTCGACCTTGAACAGATCGCCGGTGCGGAAGTAGAGATCGCCCTTCTTGAACACGTCGCGTAGTACTTTCTTGTTCGACTCGCCCTCGTTCTTGTAGTACCCGTGGAAGCGCTTCGCCGGGTCGTTCTGGTTGATCGGACAGATGAGTTCGCCCACTTCGTTCGTATCACACAATCGCAAGAAGCCCGTCTTGCTGTCGCGAATGTACTCGTCGTTGTCCACGTCGTACTTGACGATGCGGTTGCCGAGCAGCAGCGAGATGAGCAGTTCCTGGCGTCCCAAGTGACCCTGGTCTTCCGGCGTTGTGCACATGTTGACCATACCCGACACCCCCTCCGTGGACCCGTAGAACTCAAACACTGCGGGGATCCCGAAGCGCTCTTGGAACGGAGCCCAGACGTCCGGCCGCAGTCCGTTGCCGAACACAACGCGTACGTGGTTGTCCTTGTCGTTTTCCTTTGGTGGGGTGTTCATCAGGTATCGACACATCTCGCCGATGTACTGCACGGTCGTGCACTCGAACTTGCATACTTCGTCCCAGAATTTGGTCGTCGAGAAACGGCGCGAGATGCAGAGCGTGGCGCCAGTGTTGAGCATCATGCCTACCGCCATGTTGCCGCCGGACGTGTGGTAGAGCGGCAGCGCGGTGTAAATCTTGTCCGCCTCGGTCATCTGCATGTTGTTGACGAACATGAGCGAGCGGCAGACCACGTTGAAGTGGCTCACGCGCGCCGCCTTCGGCAGCCCCGTCGTGCCGCTCGTGAAGATCAGCAGCGCCGTGTCCATGATGTTCACGCCGCTGCGGTGGGAGACCGACGGCTGTGCGGTGCCCATGAGCTTCAATTGCGCATCCAGCGACTGTGCGAACGAGTGCAATACGAGGTTGGGTGGTGCGAGAGTGGCTAGATACAGTGGAAACATACAACACAAATGCCGCGCAAGCACAACAAACAAGCGCACATGTTAGCAAGCAAGGCACCACACATACATGGAGCAAAATATGTACGCACCATCGTTGTACGTGTGGAAAGACACCCCTGGCAAGCGGCTATGCACTTCAGCGACCTTGTCGAGCAGCTCGGCGCCGATGATCACGTCGTCCGTGCCGGCGAGCGTGATGCTGTGCACAAGCCCGTCGGCCTGCAGGTGCGTGTTGATGAGCGCTGTGGCGACGCCGACCTTGGAGAGCCCGAGCCACAGTGCGACGTACTCGGGGCGGTTCTCCATGAGCAAGCCGACCGTCTGACCGGCGCGCAGACCGCGCTGCAACGCCCAGTGGGCCACGCGGTTCGCCATCTCGTCCACCTGCGCGAACGTGAGCGTGCGGTCCTCGAATCTCATGCACGCTTTGTGTGGCCACTTGCGCACGCCTTGCTCGAAGAGGTCGGCCACGAGCGTGTTGTCGCGCGTGAACGTCTTGGCCTGCGCGAGCGTGAACGCCACGCGCCAGGACTTGCACACGTCGTTCGAGAGCAAGTACTTCTGGTCCACGACGTACCCGAGCGCCGCGACGCCCACCAGCGCGAGCAGCATGAGCATCACCATCTCTCTCTCAAGTATCTGTCTGTCTTGCTTGCCTTGCGCCTTGCTGGTTTGTTTGAGTTGTGTGACTGACCTTGCCTTGTTTACTTGGCTTGGTGGCTTGGTGGCTTGCTTGCTTGCTGGCCTGCCATTGCTTGTTTGCTGTTGTGCGCTTGTGAGGTACTTGTTGTTGCCCTTCAAAAAGTGCGGGAACTCACACAAATCGACTGTCAAATGCTCCCAAACAAGGCCATCATTTTTGTATCCAAAGGGCATTGCGAAAGAAAGTTGTGAAAGCCTGTCTGTGTGGCGATGGCGTGACTTCGGAGGGATTCAGAACTGAGTTCCACTCCCACATCCCTTCGGTGCGATCGGTAGATCACTTCAGCGCTGCGGCGTGATCTGCAGGTCTTGATTACGACTGCCAGGCGAGGAGCTCAACTCACGGTGCTTCGACACCGTTCCAACCGTCAAGGACAGCCAGCTCTAGGCAAGCTCCATGGAGAAATGGGGGTGTGATGACGCCTCACCCACCGATCGATGACTGGATGGGAGGGAGGTTGCTTGCACTCTGATAAAATGGGTTAGACTTGTGGCTACTGTTCATCAGCTCTCTTTGTGCCTCAGTTTTCTGGCAACGGAGACACAAAGGCAATGTTGCTTCATGGGCGAATGAATAGGGTTCACTTGATGAGTTCGTGACCCTTCCGATGGAATGACTCGATGGCTACATTTTGAAGTAGCACACCTCTTTACGAAACAACATCGCTTCCAGCTAAACACAATACCATGGACACGAGCTTTACATGCACACCTACTGCTCACTTTTGTGAAGCTCAAACGCATATCTCACACGACGCTGCCCTGTCACAAGGCTGCTTGACTGAATGAACTATGCTAAACCCAGGTTTCCAATTGTAAACCGTTCTCCGCAATGGTATTATGAGACATCAACAACACATAAAATCTGCAACACAAATCTTAGGCAGCTGGCACTCGACTCGACGAGCGCTTGTGCTTGAGGAACTTGGTGTTGCTGCTGCTGCTCAGCGTCGAGTTGAACTGCTTGGCAGCGAACTTCGCCAGCGACGCGACGCCCACCTGCGAGTACGGCAGCACGAAGCTCGGCAGAGTGGCGAAAATGTGCGGCATCTGCTCGTGCTCGTCGATCTCCCAGTTCGTGATCCCGTCGGCCTGAACTTTCTCGGTGATCGCGACCGATTCCTTGTAGATACCGTCCAACTTGGCGGCTTGCAAGAACACGGGCGGAAGATTGCGCAGATCGCAGTGCACGGGCGAGGCGTCTTGCCACGTGGACGGGTCGTCCGGAGTCTTGAGATACGCCGTGCGGAACGCCTTGCCCAGTTTCGCCGAGAGGAAGCAGTGCGGGGCTCGTCCAAAGTCGTCATTCGAACTGTCCCCCATCGTCGTCTTTGGACACACCAGCATCGCAGCGAGCGGGAGCAGACCCGGTTGGCTCTGTCGCAAGCGCAGCATCGTCGAGAGCACCAAGCCGCCGCCCGCACTGTCGCCTGCGAGGATGATCTGGCGCGGCGACAGCCCCTGGTCGTTGATCAAGTATTTGTACATCGCGACGGAGTCCTGCGCTGGGATCGGGAACTTGCACTCGGGCGCTTTGCGATAGTTGGCGAGGAAGAAATCCACTTGTGGGCTCTCAACCTGGTGGGTGCGCTCGAGCTCCTTCACGATCGCGGCGCGCAGGTTGTTGCAGAAGTCGATGTACATGCGCGGGCTCAGCACCACGTATCCGCCTCCGTGGTAGTAAAGCACCACAAAGCGTTTAGGCGCACTTGTAGCTTGCAGTGCTGCTGTCGCTGCTGACGGAGACTTTGGTCTCGCCGCCGCTGCTGTCTTTGCGCTCGCCTTGGCTTTGATCCAGATGTGCTCGAGCCCATTCACTATCACAGGGATGACCTCCGTACCGTACGAGCGGCACGCGAACTGGCCGATGAAGTCGCCGTAAAGCGCACTTAGGCGCCGCAGCTTGAGGTAGTAGTGCGGGCGCGAGACGGCGTCGCCGTAGCGGTCCGCCACGGTGCGGATCACGTTCTGCACAAGCTCGAGCAAGAGCGTCCAGCGCGGGAAAAGCGGTTCGCCGCCGCGCAGCAGGTAGCGCACGCACGTCTGGCCCATCGCGTAGAGCACGATCATGTTGAGCGGGTACCCGCGGTGGATCACGAAGGCGGCGAGTGCTGCCGGCGCCACGTAGAGTGCGAGCGTGAGTAGCTCCATTGCGGCTCTCTTGTCTTGCGCTTTGGTGCCTGCGCTTGGCTTTGCGAATCGAAGAGTGGGTTGGCTTGAACGTGATGGGAATCAAAAATTTGGGCGGTAAAAGAGTACAGTATCAGGCTGGCATAGGTTCGCGTGTGGATGTGGTATATGGAATGCGTGATTTATCGCAAGTGCGGATTTAAATGTAGACCAATATCAACTACAGGCTACAATTTGAGCTTTTGAAAAATTTGTACCAGATTCTAATAAATCCGCATTTCATTTCGAGGCTTGAAATGGTGAGCAGTATAGTAGTATATCCCTATAGAAGTCTTTGGTGCCGAACTTCAACAAGATTCTCTGAAATGATACAGTAAACTACAGTAACCACTGTATAAATTCATCATATAATCAACCACCTCAGATTTTCTACCAGAATGGCTGGGTACATTTTGCTCACTCTGTCGAAGCAAAAGAGCCAATTTGACCAAATCCGACCTGTCTCGTGCACAGAATTCGGGTTGATTGTTCACTTGATGATGGATTTTGATGAGAAATCCACTGCTAAATTTAATATATTGTCTACTCAGGTCCGTTTATTATATTTCGCACATGGATCCAACGCCTTTGAAAACAAACTGTGGAACCGGTGTGCCACAACCATCACGTCATGTTCGTTCATCACGAGCCATCGCGATACTTCGCACTCTCTCGATCTTCTTCTGCAGAGCCCCACTCTCCAATCTTCACCACCAGCAGCATCAGCACCACCACACACCAGGGACCCAAAGCCAAAGGCAGAGATGCTCTCGCCCTCAGCACTGGCACAGAGCGCGTCGTCGACCCACCGCCGCAGCGCGCTCGCGAAGCTCTTCGCGCTCGTGCGCTTCCTGCTCACGGCCAAGAGCACCAATGCGGTACGCGCTCGCTGCTTGCTACTACTCGGCGCCACTAGCGCCACGGGCTTCTCGGTGCTGCTCAACTACGTCGCGCGCGGCTTTTGTCGGACGCCGCTGGAGGTCGCGCACCTGCTGCTGCACGTCGGTGCCACGGTTGTGAAGACCGTCGCGCAGTACATCGCGCGCGGATTCCGACCTCTCTACCCGAACTGGACGTTCAGCTTTGAAGTGCTGCGCGCGGCCATGCGCACCGCCACGGAGCTCTACGGCCACCGCATTGCGGACGAGCTGCACGCCAAGCACATCCGTCGCATGAGCGAGGTATACGGCACGTCGCTCGGTTGGTTCTACGCCAAGATCCACAAAACGCGCGTTGAGCCTGTGCACGCCATGGGACTCGAGCACGTGTGGATCAAATCCGCCTCATCTGAGTCTGTGTCGCCAGAGAACCGCTTCGTGGTACTCTACTACCACGGCGGCGGCTATGCGGTGCTCAGTCCACGCATGTACATTGGCTTCTGCAATACGCTGCGCACGGCGATCCAGCAAGAGCTCCAAGCCAAATTCAAGAGCTCAGGTACCCAAGCACCACCGCCGCAGGTTGACTTCTTTCTCGCCAACTATCGCAAGATCCCGGAGCACCCGTTCCCGATCCCGGCAGAAGATGCCGTCGCCATGTACGAGCACGTGGTCGAGCACTACAACATCCCACCGGAGCGCATCATCGTCGCGGGTGACAGCGCAGGCGGCGGACTCACGATGTCGACGCTGCTGCGACTACGCGACGCCAAGCCGCACCTCATGCCGCTCGCGGCGATGCTCTGCTGTCCGTCCGCGGACCTGTCAGAGATCGAGGACTTTGAACCGCCGCCGCACTGCGTGCTCTCGATGCCCATGGTGGACGCCTGCCGGTTCAAGTACCACACGACGACGAGCGACCGGTCGACGTGGCTCGACGCCTCGCCCGTGCACTGCGACTTGAACGGACTTGCGCCAGTGTTCCTGCAGACCGCGACGCTCGATTACCTATACCTTCACTCGCAGCGGCTCATGGAGAAGGCGAAGGCGGACGGCGTGCAGAACTGGGAGGTCGACGTGCAGCGCGACGTGCCACACGTGTTCACGGTCTTCCCCACCCCGCTGTTGCCGCACGCGATGGTCGGCATCCAGAACATGGCGCGATTCGCCGCCAAGCACATCCACGAGGCAGTGATAGCGGGGACAACGACGAAGAAGAAGACGAGCGAGGAGAACGACGAAGGGCTCAAGACCATTGACGAACTCAAGGCGAGCGGAGCGTGAGCTCTACATAAGGTATTGAGATTTGATTGGATGCATGGACAGTGCGTAGTTGTATAATGAGAGTATGTGAGTTGTGAGATCACAGAGTGGTGTTCACATCACAAACAATAGTCGTTTAGTTGATCGCATTTCCCCATTTAAGCGAGCTATTGCTTGGCTGCCTACGGTCTATCTCCTTAGTTGCGCTTGTCCTGCATGCGCTTCTCGGCAGCGGCCTTGGCCTTCGCGAGGCTCACCTCAAACGGCGGGTAGCAGATGCCTTCCTCCGTGATGATGCCCGTCAGGTACTGGTTCGGCGTCACGTCGAACGCCGGGTTGAATACCGGGCAGTTCTCTGGCGCGATGCGCGTGGAACCGACCATCGTCACCTCCTCGGCGTTACGCTCTTCGATCGGGATCGTCATGCCCTCCTTAAAGCTTAGGTCGATCGTCGACGTCGGCACGCACGCGTACACAGGCACTTTGTTCTCCTTGGCGACCACCGAGATCTTGTACGTGCCGATCTTGTTTACGACGTCGCCGTTCGCCGCGACGCGATCGGCACCGAAGAGCACGACGTCCACTTTGCCCGAGAGCATGAGGTACCCGGCGGCGTTGTCCGCGATCAGGTGCATGGGCACACCCTCGCGCATGAGCTCCCATGCCGTGAGGCGCGCACCCTGCAGGCGCGGACGCGTCTCGTCCACCCACACGTGCACGTTCTTGCCCTGGTTGTGCGACTCGTAGATCACGCCGATCGCCGTGCCAATGTCAACGGTCGCGAGCGCGCCGGTGTTGCAGTGGTGGAGGATGTTGGCGCCCTGCTTGACGATCTCGGCGCCGAACTGGCTCAAACGGCGGTTGATGTCTACGTCTTCCTCCGCGAGCGCCTGCGCCGCTTCAAGCGTGTAGCTCACGAGCTCTGAGAGACTCACGCTGTGTGATGCAAACGAATGTGATACGCGATACAGATCACCATTAGACTTCAAGGTAGGTGATGCAGACAGAACAAAGAATATCCGGCTGTCTTAATGTACCCTTGCGCAGCCTTCTGCTCCACGTCCTTCACGACTTGCTCTGTAGCTGCATGTCAAGCAATACACGAAGGAAGAGAGCGCACACGGTTGGTAAGATATTAGGGCACATACCCTTTCGTTGCCACTTAGGCATGCTGAAGATACACTTACCCCACACGAGGTTCACGGCTGTTGGTCGCGCGTCATCGATTGTCGCCTTGGCTTGCTTGATCGCGGCCAACAGGTCGTCCTTGCTGTCGTTGTAACAACAACATCATCACGACCACAACAAAGTGCATGTGAGAAGTGCTGGGTCATATGCAATGCACGCACACATGAACAGTTCCCTAACGTACGTGGTCGCGTCGGTGATCGGGAACGCGCGCGCCGCGATCGCGAGTCCGAAGGCGCCGGCAGCGCCGATCGCCGGCGCGCCGCGCACCGCCATCTCGAAGATCGCAGCCTTGACCTCCTCGACCGATTCACAGCGCATGAGCACGAGTTCCTTGGGCAGCTGGCGCTGGTCGATCAGCTGCAGACCGCCGTTCTTCCAGAGCACGGAGCGCATGCGTTCGCTCGCCATTGTACGATGCTGATTGGAACCTTGAATGCGTGGGCTTGTGGTTGCGAGTTTGGCAATGAAAGCCATACATTCACATGCGGGTTTATGGGTCTTTGGGAAGTTGGACTCAGATCTGAGGCGATGGTTGTCAAAATTTGATGCATGAGGTGAAGTGCCCAATCATGGCGCTCAAAGCCACAGTGTCAGATTGACTGTGGATGCGCAGGGCCATCAGCTCATATTCCATACCGTTTGCATTCATCATAAGAAACCATTACCCAATGGCTCCTAGCTGGAAGTGAGCTGAGGCGCGCATGGAGGATTCAGCAAACACAAGAAGTATCTGTCATCTCGTCGTTTGAATCATCTGATTCTATTCTCAGTCTCGGTAAATACTATAAATTGATACCGATTTGAAACACTATTTAATGTTTGTGACTGGTTTGAGAGTCAACATTCCAGTTTCACCATTTTGTCAACACGAAAAAGATCTCATTTTCTGTTCAAAATCATGAAGAGGCGCGCCGAAAAATGGATGGATCCATTTCGTCCACACACGTCCCATCCACACACACACCACAGAGACGGCGCTATCTCTCTCCACCGCTCGCTCACTCTCGCGACGAGATGGAGTGGACGACCGAGCTAAACGATCTGCTCAACCAGTGCGTGTTCGAGTGCGGCTACGAGTTCACGGACGCGTGCCGCCTGCTCCAGTCGCGCGCCAGGACGCTGCGTCTCATCGCGTACGTGCCCATTTGACGAGCTCTTAGATCGCAAGGCTGTCAGCCTGCTTGCGTCTTGATGCGTGTGCGCTTACTTACATGTCCACTCTCGTGGTTTGGTTTGCAATTCCACTAGAGAGGGCGAATGCGCACTCACCGCGGATTTGTGCCAAGTGCAATGGATGGCGATCAACCCGATGGATGAGAACGACGACTACGATCATGATGACGAGTATGGCCATGATCATCACCACAACACTCCTTCGAACAATGACTCGGAGCTTCATCTCCACCAGCAGATGCTTGAAGTGGACTTTTTGGGAGAAGCTGTGGCAACAGTCAGTAGCAGCAGCGGTCGTTCGTCGCCACTCCAACATGAGTCCGCAGAATACCTCGCGGAAGATCAGGTCGGACGTGTCGAGAATGTCGGCTGCGAAGAAAATCCATCAGGTTCAGCTAGAGTTGATGCGTCTGCTGGTGTTGCTGCTCATGGCTCTGCATCGCCGCAAATGAGCAGTGGGTCATACCCGATGTCCGAATGCGCACCATTGTTGGAGCTCTCCATCTCGGAAGCTGAGCTCGATCTTCTCATCAGTTCACTGCCGGAAGCACAGCCAGAGGATGGCAACAATGATAATGGCGACAGCAGCGCAGACGCCAAGCATGCTGGAACATCGCCTGGAGGATCATCGAGCGAAATGCAGTGGGTTCTCTCGTTCCTCACTAATCCGGACGACGCTGCGCAGCACGACGCCGAGGCAAAGAGTCTGCTGGAGAGCTTGGAAAGGCATGACGACGACAACTACCAGTACTTTCTCCAAGAGCTCAACCAGGCGAATTTGCTGGTGGGAGCTGGATCGCCGGAGCAAGGAGGAATCAGTGACAGCAGCCTTCATACCACCAAGCAAGAGATCCCCAGTGACTTCAACAGCTTGAACTCGAGCGCGACGCAAGCGCTTGCTCGGCTCAAATTGCGTGCGAAAGTTCAAGAAGAATGCTATCACACCGAGACGACTGACGCATTCCACTGCAGCGATGTTCCGATTTGCGAAGACGATGATGATGCTGCAGATGACGAAAGTGACGACGATGATGAAGACTGGGAGATTGTTCGACGATCCATGAAAACGCAGGCGACGTGTCAGGTTATCACTTCAAGCAGCTCTCACATCGTGTCGTCTGCATCGTCGACGCATGCGAACATCTCCATCCACGAATTGCGTACCACCAACTCGAGACTCGTGCCGCCTCCTGCGCCTTTTTCTCTCTCACGAGGAGCGGGATCCGAGAACTCGAACGACGCAAACTCCCGCGATCACCACTCGCAGAAAAATCACCGCGTTGCGCTTTCGCAGGAAATCGGCGACCTCTTGAAGACCCACGGCGAGTTCCAGTTCCCAAAGCACATGTTCCCGCACCACAATGACGCACTTGAACTGGAGCAGTAGCTACTACTGCTCACAAGCAAACCCTGATATCTGTATACAAAATGAGCCGCTGGTGCTGAATAAATGAATACATACCTCTTTGTATCTATTTCTTTTGCCGCTTGACGCTTTTCTTTCCACCTTCGCTTTTTGTTGCTTGCGCAGGTTTCTTTGGCTTTTTGGGCTTCTTTTCAACAGGGTTGCGCAACTTCTCGAGCGTTTTCTCGTCTTCCACGACATAGGTGACGGCAGCGTTCAAACCAATTTCTTCGTTCAAGACTTGCAGCCACAGCGTCTGCTTGTCGCTCAGCCGATCTCGAGGGCCCTTGACTTCCACGAGCTTGAGCTGGAGCGTCCAGTGGTTGAGATCGAGCTTATCCAGCAGTTTTCTAGTGTTTGTTCGCTCTTCGTCCTCACCATCTTCATCTATGGCAGCGCTCACTGTCTCATCTGTCTTGCCATTCAGATTCATCTGGTAGCTCATGCCGCAGAGCGCATAGATGTCCAAGCATCCGCTCGCATCCACAGCTAGTCGCCCACTATTGTCGAAGGGCACTTCTTGTGAAATCGGCTCTGCTCGCAGCACGAGCAAATCGGGCAGTCCATTCTGAGCGCGATGGTACTCTGGAGACGTGAGCATGTACCGCATTAACTTTGTCAGACTCTTCTGTCCCATAGCAAGCACAACCAGCTGATAGAACTGCAGTGGCAAGTAGCTCTCGTCTGTCCAGCTCACATAGCGACTCACTTTCCCATACTCGCGCGTCCACGTCTTCTCCATGTCCTCAAGAATCTGTTGCATCGACCACTCGCGCTCCAGTTGCCGCAGTCTTGAATCGATCAGCTCTTTCCTGGATTCGTAAAACACCTCTGCATGCCCGAAATCCAATGGTCCGGACTGGAATGGGGTCTGGAACACATCTGGAACACTTGCGTACAGGATCTCCCAAATGCACAAACCAAACAGATTGCCGATGATGAGCCCTTCACAGTGCACGCCGTACCAGCCGCCCCGATTGTTTGTCGTCGACGCATCTGTGTCACTTTGCTTGCGTTGAGAGCGATAGTACTGTAGTACAAGCTGCTCCACTGTGCAGGGCTCGTCGTCGTACCCAATAAACCGAGACTTCTCCGCAGTTTGTCGATTCAACGGTCTTCCAACAATGTGCTCTTTCGGATACGCGTACGCGTCTGGTAGAGGCTCTGCGCTTTTTGTCGTAGGCACCATACTGCTTGTGCTGTTAGCTTTGCTCTCTTCATCATCATCATCATCCGAGAGCAGCGACACAAAATCACTTGAGGTAGCGTCCTTCTTCAGCTTCTTCAATTCCTGCTTCGTGACATCGTCGTCGTCATCACCACCAGAGACGCGCTTCTGTAGTCTTCTCATGCGTCGACTGATCGTGATCCGGTCCGTCCCAAACACGTGCTCGTCCTTGAGAGCGTTCGCGCACGTGCTTCTCGCCTGATCTGCGCATTTCAGATGCTCCAAGTTCAGCGCCAGTCGCTCCCACCAGCACCCGCGCTTTCGTTGAAGAAACGGGGACTCCAGCAAATCATTGAGCAAGAGGATCGCGACTTGGTACTGGCGCTGCTTCTCGTAAATGGCGACTGCGCGGTGCAGCACGCGCGCCAAGTGATATCCAGCGTTGCACTTGGAGAAGAACGCTGGTCTTGCAGTCTCTGCATCACTCTCAAACCTTGAGCACGACTTGGTCCACAGCAGGAAAGCGTGGAAACACCGTCTGCTCTCGAGCACAAAGTCGTCCAGTGACGTCATCTCGTTCAGCTTGGCTCTAAACTGCACCCAGCTCTCAATCTGCCAGTCTACAGCTCCAACGACTCCGGTTGACTCGCTTGACGATACATCATCAGGCAGCATCTCAAACCCGTCTCCGTCCGTTTCCACGAGCTTCTGGAACGCGCGCAGCTGCGGTAAGCTATCGAACGCCATCCACTTGATGTCGAGATCGGGCTCTTGTCCCTCGGGGATCTCGAACAGCAGCTGCTGCTCCAGCATGCCAATCACAAAATGCAGGCGACTCGCGACTTCACAGCACACGTACGCCTCGGAAGACGGGAACAAGTGGTGGTGGATGTTGATCTCGTACGTCGGGTACGCGACTTTCTTGAAGATGACCATCAAGCCCGGCCACTGAGTCGCGTCTTGGTGCAGCTTAGCAATCGCCACCTCCAGCGCTTCTTTCTCGCTCTTCCTCGAGCTGAGCGCTGCGCTACTCTGGCTGAACGGCAGATTCGACTGGAAGTAGAGCAGGCGGTGCATCCGGTGGAACAAGTCGCGGTGTGTATCGGGCATCTGCACGACCAGCACGTCGCTTTTCGACTTGCCCGGAAGTGGGTAGCTCTCGAGGAAGATCTGGTGCATCAAACTCGCGAGCGGGATGCGCGATCCATCGATGCGTCGTTGCGTCATCACAACTTTTTTGATCGCTTGGAACGCCTCGGTTTTCGAGGACCACGGCGTAGTACTGGTCGAGGTTAAAGTGGAACTTGGCGATGTCTTCTTTTTCGCTTTCGAGCCCGTGAGCTTCTTCTGAAGTGTCGCCAATTCAGGAGCAGCTGCGATTTGCTGAAGCGCATTGAGCGATTGTGCGAGTACGCGCTCTTGATCTTGTGACTTGGCGCTGTTTGATGACGACATTGGCGACCCGAAGAACTTCGCTGGCACTGAACTGCCGCCGACTGGCAAAGTCGCGAGAAATCCTGTCCTGATCAGATTCTGGAGCGCTGCTTGGACGACTGCATTGTCGGGCTGTTCAACAGCTTCTGTGGCGGAAGTCGGTGCCTCTTCTTCATCTTTATTTTCTTCTGCGGTCGCTGCGGCTTTGTGGGCATCTCCATCGCCGTCGTCCTCTTTGGCGGTGATGTTCTCAGTTGTGCCGTCTTCTGTATTTGCATTATCGTCACCTTCGTCAGTACTCGTCTTCGGTACGTACGGTTTCCTCGTAAAATACTGGAAGAGTGACGTGGTCTTGAACCACGGCCCTTTGCGCTGAAAGAGACGCGCGTAGAGCTCCTGCTCCATCGGCTGCAGTTCGTCAAGAAACGCGGCAGCTATCGCGAGCTCCTGCGGCGAGTAGAGCTTTCTCAGGTCCGGCCGCTCGTGGAGAATCGTGTGGAGTACCATCTTGAAGTGCTTCGTGTACGCGTCTTCATAGATAATTGTGGCAGCTTCCACTGTGGTGCTGTCATCGCCTGCAGCGGCTTCAGCTACGTCGCGTGTGCTAACACCCTCATTCGTGACATCCATGATCAATTGCGGTGTCACTGGCTAAACTGCGGCTGCAACTGTTACTCATACGAATTCACATTTCAGTGACATCTAGTGTCATTAAAGTCACTAAATCAGACCTCTTCGCCACTCTTTCGAGTTGCCGCCCAAAATTCAAACCAGGTTGCCACTTCAGAGCTCATTTTCTCAACTTCCAAGTCAAAACGGTCTGCAGTACTTTTATATTGCAACCTCCCTCTCACTTCCGTCCGCTTTTCGTTTGTCTTCCTCACAGCCAGCACCCCCCCGTCATGTTCGTTCACTTGAGCTCTTCCGAGGCAAAATCGGTATTGAGAGGGGTTCTTGGAAGGTGACGCGCTCTGAGCTCGACGACATGGGGAAACGCCGCACAGCATCAGCGGGCGACAGCAATGGCGCGGGTGTGTCAGCAACCTCCGCCGGCGCTGCATCGTCGAATGCGGCAGCAACCGCGACAGCGGACGCCGCGCCCGTGACCGCGCGACCCGCGAAATCCAACAGCAACGGCAACCTCACCAACTACCAGCGCAAGGTCATCTGCGAGTTCTACCAGAAAAATGGCGGCGTAATGTCCCAGAAGGACCTCGCGCAGTGGACCAAGCACGAGTTCAACCTGAAGAAGACGCCCGCGCAGTCCACGATCTCAGGCATCCTGCGCCGCCAGCACGAGTTCATCAACATGAGCTCGCTTGAGCTCGGCATCAAGAAGCGCCGCGTCGTGCAGCACCCGCTACTCGACCAGGCGCTCGCGAACTGGGTCATCCAGTGCGCGCATCGCGGCATCACCGTGCAGGGTGACATGACGAAGGAGAAGGCCAAGCACTTTGCGAAGATGCTCGAGATCCCGGAGGACGAGCAGCCCGAGTTCTCGAACGGCTGGCTGCACTCGTTCCAGATGCGCCACAACTTTAGCTTCCGCAAGTTCAACACCGACCACAACAACAGCAACAACAGTGGCAACAACAGCAGTACCAGTGGGAATGGTTCAACCAAGGCAGGAAACAAGAAGATCTTGCACTTCTCGACCATGGAGGCGCTCGTGAACGAGACGGACAAGTACGAACTCTCCAACATCTTCGCGATGGAAGAGACGGGCGTGCTATACACGCTGCCGCCGACGCAGAACGCGATCCAAGAAGAGCCGATGCGTGCCAAGAAGCGCTTTGTCGTCGCGCTCGCGGCGAACGCGGACGGCTCGGAGAAGCTGCAGCCGCTGTTCGTGTCGCACCACGAAAGCCCCAAGTGCTTCAAGAAGAAGTCGGCCGAGCAGCACTCGCTGCACTACTTCTGGAACCACAAGGCGTGGATGACCGGCGTGATCTTCTCGCGCTGGATCCAGCGGCTCGACTTCGCGATGGCGACCCAGAAGCGCCGCATCTTGATGTTCATCAATGACGCGCCGTCGCACGTTGTGTCCCACTTGGAGCTCACGAACATTGTGCTCTTCGTGCTGCCAACTGGAGCGTCGCAGATGCTCAACCCGGTGACGTCGAGTCTGATCTCGACTTTCAAGAAGCGCTACCGCCGCCACCACCTGCGCTACGCCATTGACAAGGCCGAGGAAGGGAAGAAGTTTGTGTTCGACGTGGACATCCTGCAGGCGATGAAGTGGGCGACTGCCAGTTGGGAGGAGGTCACGAAAGAAACGGTGGAGCGCAGCTGGGCTCAGACGCACACGATCCCCGACCGTCTTCCGATGCGCCATGATCCAGACGACCATGAGTTCGCATTCCTCGAGACCGAGCTGTCGCACTTGTTCCTGTTCTTGCGCCTGCCAGACTTGATCTCTTTCAACGAGTACCTCAATGACGAAGCGAAGTGCGAAAACAATATCCACGAAGAGTTTTTCGAAGTGGTGCAGAACAACGACGAAGTGCCGGATGACGAGTTTGACGAAGACGCAGACGAAGTCAGCACTGCGCCGAGCTTGTCGCTGCAGGAGAAACTGAAAGCGTTCCGAGACGTACTTCAGGTGTTGAAGGACCGCAACGACCCGGACGACAGCGCGCTCACGGCACTGCGCAGAGTGCAAGATGCGATTCGCACGGAAGCGAGCGCGAATGCTATTACTGCATCGTCCAAGGGAGCGGATTCGAGCAGCAACCTGGGTGCTGCCACGTTCGACAGCTCGTCTCTGGATTTCGCTTCCGCTGTCGAGTCCTCAGCGGGTCTCTCCGCCACGATGTCTGCTCTGGAGAACGATGCGAAGTACATGGAAGACGCGCTCAACGCGCCATCCTCCATGGGCGAGAATGTGGCAGGAAATGGTCCTGAAGAGAGCGTAGAAGCAGCCGAGGCTGCTGCTGACGCCGCCGCTGCCGCAGCGGAAGCCATGCTGAGCCACGAAGAGCACAAGCTTGACGGAGACTTTGCGGTGATCTAAAGCACCACGAGTCGTTGAGGAAGGCGGAAGGACCCGCTTGGAAGAAGCTGTTCGCGTCCTCCTCGTCCTCGCAAACCCTACTCAACATTACGATGTGTCAACTTTTTTTTCCTTTCCTATTCACAAGACATCGAGGAAACATCCTCGCGCGTCTGCTGTATCTAACTTGAAAGAAACAACCAGTGCCTTCTGCATATCGACACCTTTTTTTGTTGTTGGTCACACCCGAAAGTCTCAATGCGATGCGCCCTGTAAAGTATCCACAAGCGAAACGCGAGCTAAATAGGCATTTGTTGCCATCGCAATGTAAGGTATTACCAGAGTGCCGCTGAAATAGTAGAGTTGCTCTGGCGCCATTAACTTCAGGCAAGGTGGTCATAGTGTACTGTATGTGGTGACGACTGGAGGCGAAGCTCTTCAAGATCGCAAAATGTGCGACAGAACGGCCTGTTTAGAAACGATATCGTTTCTAACACGTGCTGGATGCATTTCTAAAAACGGGTCTGAAGGAGCTAGGCGCTAAATTTAGAAATAGAAACTGTTTCTACTGCAGAACATGAGCGAAGCGAACGAACACGTTCGAATTCCTGTCCCATCAGGAGATTGCGGCATACAAATGTTCATATACCGACCGACCGCGAAGCAGTACTGTATTCTCCGACCGACCGCCTTACAGTGCACTATTAATCTGAAATATACTAAATTCAAGTACTTTGCACTTGCGAAATCGACCGACCATCTCTAGTCCATGGATTTTGATTTGGTTCAGTTGGGGTTTGGCGATGCATGTTTTCCGACCGCCCGCGCGCTGATTAGCTCGGAAGTATACTTTATCTGATACATTTGCCAAGCGACAGCTCGACCGGCCGCCGAAACGCAGCGAAACAAAAAACGCTCGCCGAATTCCGCCAAGCGCGCGCAAGAGACGACAAGCAAAGGAAAGGAAAGGAAATCCGAGAGCGACAATAGCACAAATATTCAGACGATAATGGGATCCGAGCCAAGCGCCACCTCATGCTTGTGCTCATTCCGCAATTTGCTCTGAGAAGCGCACATTACCCAATCACTGCTATCCACACACACAAGATGCCGCTCGCGAGAGGAAACGCGTCCCCAATGCGCTGCGCCGCCAAGTGCTCCACGACGCTCCGCAAGCGCCAGCACCTGCGCTCGCTCACCGTCATGGCCCGCCAGCACCAGTTCGCGAGCGTGATCGAGCGAATGCAGCAGGAGCAGCAGTACCTCGCCGCGATGACGAACCGAAAGCGCCAACGAGGTGATGTTGTTACAGATGACGATGACGATGACGATGCAACACAAGGAAAAAAGTGCAAGACCACCGCAGAAGAGCTCGGCGAGCTGAAGGCGTCGGTGCATCACGTGCAGCGCCAGGTGGCGACCGCATCGCGCCACATCCAGGAGTTGCGCGCGCTCGTGTACGGCTTCGTGGAGCAGCGCCGAACGGCAACGCAGACCGCGATTTGCGCATAGCCGCCGCTATCTGTTGCAACTATTATTATGTATACCAAGTCGTCCAAGACAATTATACCATACTCCACCGGATAGAGAAGAGCTTCGCGTCGCCTTTAGATGGTCGACGCCGGCTGATTATTTTTTAAAGAGAGGATTCTGTTAACAGCCCAGCAACCAACCCTGCGTGACGACTGCGCAATGAAGAGAAATCGTACCATATCACCACCAGCACTTGTTCATTCGTTCGTTCACTGCTCGTGTCCATTTGTATTGATACACTCACTTCTGCAGCACGAGGATGCGGTAGCGCTCGCGCTTCTTCTTGGTGAGGTCGATCACAAGCCCCGAGCCGATGCTCTGGAGGATGGACTTGTGGCGGCGCAGCTCGCGCATGACGCACTCCCAGCGTCGGAATGCTGCGCCGAGCTGCCGCTCCCGGACTGTCGTCAGGAACCTTCGGAAGATCGCGCGGTGGCGCTCAAAGACCGTCACTTCGCACCACTTCTGGTGTGCGATCGCGAGCTTCCGGTGCAGGAACTTGCACATGATCGCCTTGGACGCGTGCTGCACACGGAGTTGCTCAGCCGTGAGTAGGTACCGCAGCGCGTAGTCGGCGGCCTCGGCGACGTTGTGCGCGTTCGCGTCGGCGATCACCGCGAGCAGCGTCTGCACCTCGTGCTCACACGCGTCCAGTTCATTGCGCATTTCTTCGCTGATGTGGGTCGCCTGCAGGTGCGCGAGCCGCGCCTTTGCAGCAATTAGGTCGAGCTCCAGCTCGCGCAGCCGCGTGAGGAAGTGCGTGCGGCACGCGCACACGCAGTCGACGAGGAACAGGGCCGCGATCTGGGCCTCCAGCTCTATCCGTTGTGGCTCATCTGTCGCATTCAGTGAATGAACCATTAGACTAACGAGGAATGTATGTGTGTCCATTAGGGGGATAGACACAACGAACGTACCGCAGCCATATGCCACGTTCCCGAGCGTGACGAGCGCCCAATAGAGCACTTTTGAGTCGTGCAGGTACGCTTCCAGCACGTCGCGGAGCAGCGCGAGTCCGTTCGCATACACAATCTCCCATCTGCCTGAGGCTGTACGCAAACAAAGCAATCGTTAGCCGCGTGAGGTCACATCAGTACATCACAGTACCAAGCTAACGTACCGTTCTCGTACGAGTACACTCCGAGCAGATAGCAGCACTCGGCGACAACGAGCGCCTGATGGCGATACGAATCCCGGTCCAAGTACGAGAGCACGAGCAGCACGACGCCGCACACGACCGCGACCTGCTTGGCTGAGTCGTTCTGCTCCATGAAGTGGCCCAGCAGCGCGATGCACGCGATGGGGACGCGCAGCTCCTGCTCGTCGCGCTCAAGTACATAAGGGCCTTCTTGCTCTTCCTGCTGTTTGGTCTTGCCGAATGTCGGCGTGTGCTCCTGCAGAAGTTCACAGATTTGCTGCATGCGCGGCAGCGAGCCGCCCAGCGCCTGGGTGCGCTTACCAAGTCGCGCTAAGTGTACGAGCACGTGAAGAGTGAGCAGGACGTTGGGCGTCGCATCGGGAAACCACGCGAGCGCGTCGAAGAGCAGCGCGAGTCCGTTACACGACGCCAGTTCGCTCTCGCAGCACTCGATCTGCTCGCGATCGCCGTTCGCAGCTTGAAACTGCGTAAAGATCCACTGGAGGCTTCGTAGATGCATCTGCGGGTCTCCACTATCATTACCACCTTTAGGTTTACTCTGCTGCATGCGCTTGACCGCCTCGACTAGCGTCGCGCAGTGCTTGAGCCGCCACGCCATGGACGGGCTCGGCAGCGTCACGAACTTCATCACACTGCTCCACGAGCTCTTCTTCATCGCGTTCACGGCGCGGCAGCGCACCGAGTAGAGTGTATCGCTTTGCAGATTTCCCACGTGGCGGCTGCGCTTCTCGCCGTGGTACACACACGCAAACTTGTCCAGTACCTTGGCTTTCGATGTCTTTTCGGTGGTCGTGATGGCACTAGTACTGCTGGTAGTAGTGCTGGCAGTGTGGCAACAAATCTCAAGCTCGTAGTGGAGCTCCAGTCCTCGCAGCGGCTTGTACCAGCGGACGATCTGCCAGTACACGTGCACTTCCTGTGCTGCGATACAGGACACGAGCAGGAACGGCTCCGGTGGGGCTGAGGATGTAGCCATGTGACAGTCAGAATGAGTCAGCAAATGGGTTCAAAGCCACTGGTTGAGGATTCTAACCCAAGGGTTACAAAAAGTAAACCCTCGAGAGAATCAAACATGGGTACGCCACACAAGCGTGTCAACGAAACGAAATGATGATGATGTACGTACTTACAAGCACTGTTGCGGCGTCCAGGATCGGTTTGACGTGCCAGCAGTCAGTCGGGTTCTCCGTGAGCGGCGTGAACGCCTGCACGCCCAACAGCTTGCCCCCACGGGTAAACACGGCGCTGCCAGCCGAGCCGCTCTCCATGGGGGTGTCGTATTGGAAGTGCGTCGGGTTGATCGAGTTGGGCATCATCTTCGCGAGTTTGCGCTCGTGCAGCACTTGCAGCTTACCATGCGGATAGCCAACGATTTCAATCAGGTCCTGCGCATGCACAGCGCCTTCTGTGGCGACTGCGCAGCCCATCTTGCGGTCGTTGAGCTCGAACTTGAGCGGCACGACGTTCTTGCCCGCGATGACCTGGAACTGCTCTTCGTCCAAGGCGCAAAGTGCAAAGTCTACCCCATTAGCCAACGCCTTGGGGTTTATGACACCGTTGCCGGCGTTAGAGGTCTTCAGTTTGATCCCAGCGAAGAACTTCTCGCTGGCGAGCACGACCTGGAACGGGATGCGGTTCGCCGCGTAGTTGCAGATTACGTGCGTCGAGCGCGCGACCTCTTCGCTCGGTAGCGTCTTCCCGTCCGAGAGCACGCACAGAATGCCGCAGAACCACCCGATGACCCCCGTGCCATATAGATTCATCGACGTCGTGATTTTTGCCACGGCTTTGCGGAAGTGGAACTGCTCGATCTCGAGGTCTTCGCCGTCGCCGCGCAGGAACGCTGGCTTCTGCTCCGAGACTGCGCCGGTTTTCGTGTTGAAGTAGTAGAAGCTTTTGGTCTCCTGGTTGAAGAGCTTCATGTATGTCTCGTGGACGAGCTGCTTGATCGAGCGCAGCGCTAGAAACGCGCGTGCGAGCCGCTGAATGCGCTTTGCAGCTTCAGCAGGCGTCAGTTCAACCTTCTTAGCTCCCACATCTTTATCGGCAGCGAGGAACATGGAGAGCACGCGCGGTTTCTCCCACGTGCTCTCGTTCGTGAGCGTGTTCACATAGTAGTACCGCTTCTCGATCGGGTCGTACTGCTTCTCATAGATCTCGGTGAGCAGCTTTGCCATGAACACGCGGCTCAAGTACGCGTGTGCCTGGCGCTGGATCACTCTCGCGGCGCACTCTTCTTCGTGCGCGCGCCATTCTGCAAAGAGTTGCGTCTTCGGATCGTTCTCCCCCACGGCTTTACGTCGCGCGTTCGCGCCGCCACGACCGCCTCGGCGACTCGCGCTGCTGTAGTTGGTTCGGAGAGAAGAACCGCCAGCAATAGAACTACTACTACCACCACCGCTCATAGTGCCGCGCATTGGTGATCGTTATCTGCTTGATGCTGGGATCAACTAGCTTCATCGTCAGTATTCCCAAGCGGCGCCTCGAAGAAAGACCATCACTCCATCAGAGAGACGCTCACAAGTCACAGATCCGACATGGCTACATTTCGCGACACTCCTAGCCATACAAAAACCAAGTCACACACATACCCAAACTCGCTGATTCTCAAGAGCTCTTCAAAACTCTCCTATCACTTTATTCTGTTCACTCGCGCAGCATCGCTTCGATGAGATACTGGCTTTCTACCTCTCCATGCATTTTCGTGTCTGTGGTGCTTCATCACCAAGAGCAACAACATCAGCATCTTCTTCTTCCGCGAGCTTGAGCTCCTGTATCCGGAGCTCGACTGTGTCCAGCTGCTTGCGCAACGATCGGCGCTTGCCCTTCTTCGCCTTGCCCTGCACTTGCGCGAGTTGGTCCTTGAGCTCCTGCGCCTTTCCTTCTAGCTCGCTGGCATCGCCATCGACCAGGTGCACATGCTCGGGACAGAACGAGATCGACGGCTCGTCGCTCGCGTGCTCGCGGCATGAGTCGCAGAGTAGAATGTGCATACGGCAGTACTTGCAGCGCGTGCCGGAGACAATGTCGTACGGCGCGTCGCACTTCTCGCACTTGCCCGTCACGCTCGGGTCCTGCGACGCCATCGACACGCGCTGGTCAAAGACAAAGTTCTTGCCCTGGAACAACCCACCGTCGGGGAAGCTCTCGAGGTACCGATGGATGCCGCCCTGGAGCTGGAAGACGTTCTTGAGCCCCAGATGCTTGAGGTACGCCGACGCCTTCTCGCAGCGGATGCCGCCTGTGCAGTACATGAGGATCTTCTCTTTCTTCTGCAATTCGGGGAGCTCCGCGCGCACCCAGTCCGGGAACTGCCCAAAGCGGCGGGTCTTCGGGTTCATTGCGCCGTCAAAGTGCCCAATGCTGTTATCAATAGTCGCATAGAGAGTGTTAGTGATCCTACGGTATGAGCAAAATGATGTAGCCACCCACCACTACTGGGTACATACTCAAAGCAAGACGTACTTATACTCATAGTTGTTGCGCACATCGATGAGGGCGATGTCGTCACCGCTGTTCCGCTGCGCATTGTAATGGAACTCCTCGGGCGTTAGGTGCTCTCCGCCGTTCGCGAGGTCGCACTGCGCGTCCGGGAGCTCGATCGCGACGATCTCCTGCACGTGGCGCACCTGCAGCTCCGTGAACGGCTCGACCGCGGACGCGCTGGTCTTCCAGTCGATGCCCTGGAAGTGCGGCAGCATGCTCATGGTCGCGATGTACTGCGCGATGTGCTCCGCTTTGCCGCCGAGCGTACCGTTGATACCTTCCGCGGCGATGCGCACGCGCCCCGTGAGCTCCAGTGACACGCAGAGCTGCTCGTGGTCGCGCACGAGCGCGTCGATCTCCTGCGCGCTCTCGCCCAGCCGCACGTACTTGTAGTAGAGCACAACGGCGAACGGCGCGTCACTATCAACAGCAGCACTGGCGTTGCCGAGGGTAATAGTAGCCATTGGCGTGGGGGCGATGGGTATGGACGGCATGTCTTCCTCTTTGTCTTGAGCGGCAATGCGAGGAGCTCAATTGCTGGGAATGCCTCACTCACTTCTTTACCACACGGATGACAACCACGGATGACTATCACCTATGTATCTCGGTACCGGAATAATGCATCACGTACATGTAATCCTAGACAGATTGCTAGAGCGATGCATTAAACACCTTGCTCGGACGCGAGGAGTGTGCTACGGACACTCGCGTCAAATCAACTGGAAGGCAAGGAAGTTCGCTCCCTTTGCTTAAGCTCGATAGTGCACACTCCACACGTCCATTGCCACCATACTCGTAGAGGGGGCGAACTCGTACCATGATGTAAAGAATTTGTACTCAATCGGGCAAATGGTTATCACAATGCAAACGCATCTTTCATATTCGAGCTTATGCAGATTCGCAATTCGTCGCCCATTGCGATGGTAGGGACCTACTTAAATGTTGCGTGGGTTGCGGAAGTGCTCGCCGGCGTACTTGGCCTTGCTGCCGAGTTGCTCCTCGATGCGCAGCAGCTGGTTGTACTTGGAGAGGCGTTCCGAGCGGCATGGCGCGCCGGTCTTGATCTGGCCCGTGCTCAGACCCACGGCGAGGTCAGCGATGTAGCTGTCCTCGGTCTCGCCACTGCGGTGGCTCGTCATGACGCCCCAGCCGTTCTTCTGCGCGAGCGCGACCGCGTCCACGCTCTCGCTCACCGAGCCGATCTGGTTCACCTTGAGCAGCAGCGCGTTGCACGCTTTGGTGTCCAGCGCGGTTGTGATGCGCTTCGGGTTTGTGCACAGCAGATCGTCGCCGACCACCTGCACCTTCTCGCCGATCTTGCTCGTGAAGCTCGTGTAGTGGGTCCAGTCGTCCTGATCAAACGGGTCCTCGATCGACACGATCGGGAACTCGTTGGCCAGGTCGATGTAGAGCTGCGCGAGCTCGTTGCCTGTGAGCAGCTCCTTGTTCGCGGTGTTGCTCTTGAAGTCCAGGTCGTAGTGACCGCTCTCGGTGTAGAACTCAGACGACGCGACGTCCATGCCAATCTTCACCTTGCCGGCGTAGCCTGCCTTCTCAATCGCCGACATGAGCAGCTCCACGCCCTCGCGGTTGCTCTGGATGTTTGGCGCAAAGCCGCCTTCGTCGCCGACGTTCGTCGCGTCCTGGCCGTACTTCTTCTTGATCACCGACTTCAAGTGGTGGTACACCTCGCAACCCATGACCATGGCCTCCGAGAACGACTCGGCGCCCGTTGGCAAAATCATGAACTCCTGGAACGCGAGCTTGTTGCCGGCGTGCGAGCCGCCGTTGATCACGTTGAACGCTGGCACGGGGAGCACCAGGTTGTCGTTCTTGATCAGGTCGGCAAAGTGCTGGTAGAGCGGCACACGCTTGGCGGCGGCGCCGGCCTTGGCGACCGCGAGCGACACGCCCAGGATCGCGTTCGCGCCGAGCTTGCCCTTGTTCTCCGTGCCGTCGAGGCTCTTCATCAGGTCGTCGATCTCGCGCTGGTTGGTCGGGTCGGCACCGATGAGCTTTGGCGCGAGCACGTCCTTGACGTTGCTTACGGCCTTGAGCACGCCCTTGCCGAGGTAGCGGCTGCCGCCGTCGCGGAGCTCGACGGCCTCGTGGATGCCCGTGGAGGCGCCCGACGGCACGGACGCACGGTAGATCGTGTCCGAGTCCGACGTCTGGAGGTCCACCTCCACGGTCGGGTTGCCGCGCGAATCGATGATCTCGCGCGCGTGGATCGCCTTGATCGTGACGCTGCTGGCGTGGCGCACGCCCGTCTGGGCGCGGCGCAGTGGGGCGGCGGTGCGAGCGAGAAGAGCCATGATGCGGATGTGTGGTGCTTGTGGTGCTTGGGGTCGAGCGGGGGGGGGGGGGGGGGGGGGGGGGGTGGGGGGGGGGTGGAAGGGGGGGGGGGGGGGGGGGGGGGGGGGGGGGGGGGGGGGGGGGGGGGGGGGG
>JALBZZ010000084.1:0-68980 GCA_038051095.1 Globisporangium irregulare
CACAAAATAGCATAATATCAGCCAATAATACGCACTGGCTGTGGAGCTGCAGACCGAAAAGTGGTCAAAAAAGGGGGGGGGTGCTGTAGTCTTGTGAGCGGCACTGTCATACAAATCCAGCACCACAATGAACACATGATTAAGAATCACGATTTGATGAAATGAACGTATTGGCAATAACCCTGGTTATAAACCGAAGATGACGCAAAGTGAGCATATTGTGCGGAAAGCGGTAAATCCGTGTCTTGTTGAATAAATTAATCTCCGTTTATCACACAATATATACACGGACGTGTTATTCCTCGTGAGATGTATGTTCCAACTCAACAAACAAAGCAGTGTATCTATTATGATCTTTATAGCAAGCTGGTTTATGGCTGACTTCCCCATTCTGCCTGAGATGACTCCAGTGAAATTCTGATACTCTCCAGTAAAAATCAATCGTTTGTGATTCCTTGCATGCGCCGTATACTAAAGAAAGGCAGCTTTTAGCGTTATCAGCAGTGACATTCCTGTCGATGTCGGAGCACACTTCAAAATATCTGTACAGGTGTAGTACCTACTTCAAAAGTAGCAGCAACAGCACCTCCCACACATGTTCGTTCACCCTTGCCTCTACTGTATTTATTGCGGTGTGCATCGCAACCGTGGTTCATCGGTCATACTTACTGGTACACGCACACGATAACGGTTGATTCGATTCTCGTACCGACATGGCATGATGTCATCGCTCGACAGCAAAACCCTCCAAGTCACCAGTGCTTGTCACCAATCTTGATTTGGAGCTCTGGTCAGATGACGAGCCAATCGCGGCAGGCCGCCGAGTTCGCTCACAAATGCAAGGATGCACAGTCAGTCAGTACCCCGTCCTGTCTCTTTTCGCCTAATTTGAGAGTGCGCTTTTCGCTTTGGGATTTGCAGGTTTGGTTGATCCTACCATCAGCAGCCTGTAAATCGCGCGTTCATCGACAACACGCTGTCATCGCTCTCCAGCATCTTCCCTCCTGCAGGATGCATGCAGAACACGAGCGTCTCTCCCTGTGTCACAGCTTCAACCGCGCATAGTCAGTTTTCGTCTGGAAAAAAATAAATCAAGAGTGGACCACATCTGGTGCCGTGTCGTCGTCGTCGTCATGTGGAGCTCTTCGATGTTGATGTTGCGGTTTTCAGCTGAACAGTTTCTGTGTGGGAATATTTGTGTCCGCTGTTCCAGGTGTGCCACACGAAAGAAGACTCTCCCACCAATCAGTGTGCGGTATTTAAAGTGGCGAGCCCTAATCACCGTGAGCTCCTCGGCTGATGGCGCCGTGTCACGACCAGCAAATCGCGCTTCAAGGACGATTGCGTTGGTTCTCTCGAGCCTAAGCTAAAGCCGCACACACGAGGGCTGCCTGCCTGCACGTGTGTGTGGGCAGGGGCGGACAGCAGGCAGACTCAGCCTCCACTTGATTCATCATACGAGCCCACATGCTTTCAAGCGCTCTGTGTAGCACCGGGAGACAGAACAGGCACCCACGCATTATTAGCTCAACTCAGCTCAGCTCAGCTCAGCTTCAGCCGACACGCATTGTTGCTTTCGGCGCCTTTGATACGCGACGCGCCTTCCACCGTGCGTATCCCTCCCATTCTCCAACACACCCTCCCTTTGAATGGACGGTAGCAGCGCTAGCAGGAACATTATAATGCAGCAGCAGCAGCAGGTGAATACCGCGCTGCGCGGGTGGCTCGACGACAAGGCATCCGCGCTCACGCGCGCGCTGTTCCCGAAGGTGATGGAGTTCAAGGTGATCTCCCGCGAGCGCGAGAAGCACGAGTTCATGCCGGTTGTGTATGTGATCGACCGCTCCGAGAGCTGGAGGAAGCGCGTGCCGGCGTACATCGAGCGCGATATCGTGCGCGCGTACATTACGCCGCTGGTGCTGACAGGAGACAAAGCGACGGATGCGAACGCGCACGCGAGGAAGCTCACACTGTTAGCAGACGAGCTGCGCCAGCGCACACGACTGATGGACCTCGTGACCAACGGCGGCGCTGTATGCATCGACGAGGCCAAGTACAAGCTTGGCGTGTTTGTCGACTACTCCAGCGCCTCCAGCAAGCTCCCAGCGACCACGCGAGAGAAGTCTGATCTCTACCAGGTCGTGCGCGTGATCGCGAACACTCTGGAAGACGCAAAGCACCAGCGCGTGCTCGTCGTTCCCGTGTCGATGCACTACTGTTCGAGCGGGAGCTTTGTGAGCGTGCGGCGATTTGCAGGCATCCGGTACGGTGCACCCGTGCTGCTCGAGCAGCAGGACATCGTGGCGTTCCGAGAAGGTCCAGCCGAGTTCACACAGCACATCAGCGCACGCCTCATCGCGTCGCTGAAGATGCAACCGCCGAGCACCGCCGCGCAGATGGAGATCCTGCGACTGTCGCGCACGCTGCATGTGTACTGCGCCAAGGTGTTCCGCGACGACTGCTTCTCGCGCCGCCAGATCGCGTCGATGAACGAGGAGATCCTACAGATCCACTTCCGCACGCGGAACCACCCGGACATGCACCTGCTGAAGGAGAAGATGATCAAGTACTGTCGCATCCTGAAGAAGTGGCGTCTGCGAGACGAAGACATCAACGCAGCGGCGGTTCAGAACCGCCGTGGAGAGCCAACGAGCCCCGTGTACATCGCGTGGACCGTGGCGTCTGTGCTTCAGCGCGTGCTCACCGCGCCGGGTCAGCTTTTGCTCTCGGGAGCGTGCGATTTAGTGTACCGCCCGCCGCCGCAGCGCAAACTGGTCGCGACCGCCGCGATGCTCTCGGCTTTCTGTAAATGTGCATTGGCGCTCGTGTCGCTGGGCGTGTTGTTCCGCATCGCGCAGTCGAAAGCGGTTTTCTGGGGCATGGCGCTGCTGATTGTGCTGCTGGTAGTGTTCAACAAGGCGAAAGACTCGCTGGGCTACCGCGAAGTGGCGCAGCACCTGAAGAAAGTCCAGTTTTACTTTATGGACTCGTCCGAGCTGCAGGAGCTGAAGGCGACGCGCGCTGTGCTTGCGCGCCGCATCCACGCGCTCGTCGCGCAGTACGTGATCACGGATCTGCCACCACCCGTGCTCCAGGACCGATCGAAAGCCTCGGCCGACGACACGGTGCTCCCGGACAACGAGTACACGCTGAACCCACACCACAAGATATTTATTAACGCGCCGCGCTCGTACCCGCTCGCGTACGTGAGTGAGATCAAGGACGCGGCGACGGTGCGACGTGTGGTGTACGCGCCGAAGATGCTGCGCGACGAGACGTGGCGCACTATTTATGAGACGCTGGCGCCCAAGCACCTGCGGTTCAGCGCGCTGCTCGTGCACAACAAGGGAGACAACTTGCCGATGGCCGAACTCTTGGCGACGCCGTTCTTCAACGCGGTGCTCACGGCGTACATCAAGTACCAGATCGAGGCATCGTCGTCTTGTTCGGATGAGGAGAGAGACCACCACCACCACGACTTGCCTGGTTGTGACGTCAGCATCACCAGCACCAGCTCTACATGCAGCGAGAGCAGCAGTTCTGAGCCCGCAAATGCGTTCGGCGACTTTGGTTCGGCCGATGAAGTCATCGACATAGCGATGCAGCTGGCTCAGGAAGAAGATGAGCTGAGCAGCTGAGCTGGACGGATACGCGGCGGATATTTAGAGGAAACTTAGAAGGACAAACAAACAAGGAACATTGGTACGAAAAGTTGTTCTCTGTCGAAAAACAAAAGCAATAAATGAAAAACATGGGTTTGTTTGCGATGATCAATGGTCTGTGGATACTGGTGTTCTCTCGCTAGCGATAGCTGATCCTGAAGGAAGAGCGAGCTGAATTAGGGCCAGAAGCAGCTCCGTTGAAACCCGCGGGGGTCAATCCGCACGGCTGCACGCCGCTTTCATCGAGTCGCAATGGGCTCCCAGCACCGCCAGTCTTCATATCGGTGCCGAAAATCAACTTGTCGATCATATCGCCCTTCCTGGTTTTAGGACAAAAGAACCGCAGATTTCGTTAGAGCCAACCGATCTTGCTTGTCAAACACCGGACTGAATAACTGGAACCATCACAGGCTCACCTTAGCGAGCCAACTCCAGAGACGTCTGAACCTGAGCTTGCGTCTTTGGGCGACGGCAGCTTTGGGTTCCCAAAGATGTCGAGTTGATCTCGGAACTTGGCTTCTTCGGCGTCAAACATATTTTTCCGATGGAACGTCTCTCGCGACACCTTTGTACACACAAAAATTGAACTCTGAGTATTAAATGGCTCTTACACAGCGATAGTCCAAGAAGAGCGAACTCAGTACCTGTCCTTCGTAGCTGCTGGAGAACGCCGCGAGCTCTTGGAACGCGCTCGAGCCGCAAATGAACCCTTCGTCACCCCTGGGCGGCTCCAGCACGATCTTCTTTGGCTGCTGGCGAGGCGACGTGACTAAAGCGAGGTTCTGAGCCTGGAGTTGGCGAGCGACCTGGGCAGCCTGGAAGTTTTTCAGCTTCTTCTGAATCAAGTCGCCCACGCGGTCCGTGACGCCGAGGTCTGCGCAGCACTCGTAGATCAAGCTCACCTTTGAGTTCTTTTTCACGCAAATAATGCAAGTGCAAAAAGCCTTAGAATGAGCGTTGCTGTATGCGAAAATAGTTGTTAGAGCACTCGGGACTCACCAGTGCGTACACATCGCGCTGTAGCTTGTCATTGTGAGCTTTGAGCTCTTCGATGAGCTGGCGACTCTCCATTGCCTGCACACAAGACAATCACATTAGCATTGGGTGACCTTCAGCATACCATAAGAAACCAGGTCGAACCTCTCGCATCCACTGGTTCGCACAGGGATCGAACTTCTTCGCGTCGACACCATTGCCCTGAGCTGGAAACATGCTCGACACCTTTGTCTGATTGTATATGTGTACGTGTGTCAAGTGCGAGAAAAAATATGCGCATCCGCTCTCATTGCTCGTCAATCTATCTTTACCTGCAGGTTGAGGCTGTTATCTACACATTTTGATGTCCATCAGAAAACTACTCTATTTTGAACTGAATACCTACCTCAAAAGTAGTCAGCACCAATTCCTTGAGCAGACCTACCCAATTACACGTGAGATCAACACTTACGTTAGTATTATCGTTAAGGCCCTGGAGCTCTTCACTTATTCTCGTTCACTCTGGAGGTTTGAATTGCTTGACGCAAAGCGAGATAGTCGTGGGGTGTGGGAGCTTCTATCTAGTGCTTCAGCCACTTATCTTCACGCTGCACGGCGCGGTCGATGATGACCGTCTGACCGTACGGGTCATAGCGCGCGTGGAACGGCTTCTTCAGGTCTTCGCAGAACTCGCGCATCTTCTTTCTCGCGTCCGCCTGAGTTCATGGTGGCATCATTGTTTGAATTTCAAAAGGTTAGTACAACACTCAAGTAGCAGTCATTCAGCATACACACAGGCAATCACTTACAAGGCTCTCTGCGGCGTAGTACACTGGCTGGTAGCTCGTGATCGGGTATTTCTGCTTGCAGGCAGCAAACGGATCCCATGGTCGCACTTCAGGAGTCTCATCCACTCCACCAGCTGGACGCGTCGGCGAGCATGCGTACTCCAGTTCGCCAAAACTCGACAGGAGTCCAGCGCCGTAAGCCTGTTTAGATACGCACAAGAAACAGGTGAATAACCATGGCTGATCTTAGTAAGCAAACCATGGTAGATGATTCATGCCATACCTTGTATTCGCCGTTCTGCTTGGTGAGACCGTACTCCACAGAGAACCAGTAGCACTGCATGAAGCAAAACAAGAAGCTCGATTAGCAACCCGTGCTCTAGTTTGAGTAGCAGCTCATAGTTGCCCAACTTTACCGTGGCGAGGCGCTCGATTTCTTCGTCGGAGGCTCCAAGAGATGCCAGCCCGATTTCGTGGGAGAAGTCAGCAAAGTCTGGGTCCTGTGGAAACATTACAGTAAAAGCAACCAAAGTTCATCAGCCTTCACCATGACGCAAGCGATGAATAGATCATAAACCAAATTGCGAGGAACGTACCGCAAACATTGGCGCGTGGCCCATCAGCTCGTGGCAAATGTCTGGCTCAGGTGTGTAGAGCGGCATCGAGTGGTGGCGAATGTACTGCGTCGAGAAGAAGACTCGGAACGCGAGTCCGTTCAAGAAGTCGCGCGACGAGAGCAAGCCGCCGACTGGGCGAAGCGTGAAGCCCGTGCACTCCTTGAGGAAGTCAGAGATGTCCTGCTGCTGCGGGATGTTGTCTACCGCGTAGCCGCAGTTGTTCTCGAGGAGCGGGACGATGTAGTTGAACTCCTCGCACGCGTGACGCTTCCACAGGTCCTTCATGCGCGTGTAGATGGTGCCCCACGTCTTGATCTGCAGGTAGTAGAAATCCGGACAACAGCGAGAGAGTGAGAATCAAATTGCTCCACAAGATAACTACAGAGTGTCCCGAGACAAGCCGTACCTCATCCTGAGTGTACTTGATTCGTGGAATGGCGTCTCCTTGGCGGTAGTTCTCCGCCATGTGGGCGAACGTGTCGCGTCGAGCTCGGTAGACTTTGTCCTGCAATTGTAAGGGAAATAGCAACAATCCTTCCTCAGTTCACCAATACAATCAATTAGCAGATGGGATGGCGGAGACGCACATTGAAGCCTGGGTGGTCGGACTCCAAATCCGTTCCAGCGTCCAGCACCTGATTTCAGTTCGTGTAGTATCAAATACACAGACGTTAGACAACACTCCAAATAGGGTTTGACTCCACAGACAGGTAGACTCAGAATGTACCTGCGAGACGGAGCGATCGAGCTCATTGATCTTGCGAGGAAACCATGGCACTGTGTGTAGAGCCACGTTAGCATATTGTCTCCCATTACGATACTAAAACCGGCACATACATCGGTACCTTTCTTGTCGTGGAGCACCATGAGCACGAGACTGTTCTTCTCCAAGTCGTCCATGAGGTCGTCCACTGGAGCATCGCCGCGCTTGCCGTCGAAATCGATGTAGAAGCTGTAGTTCTGGTTGTGGCCCTTGGACGGACGCGACTCGATGCGCGTCATGTTCACATCGTGCTTCCAGAAGAACTTGAGAATGTCCTGGAGCGAGCCTGCCAATTTGAGCATCATAATCAACGTCAGTTTTCACAACTGTCTAGACATGCAACTGCACACGCACACGCAGCATACCTGGACCGTCCTCCACCTCCACGAGAACCGACGTCTTGTTGTCCTCGCCGATCGTGTAGAAACGCTTGGACGTCATCGCGAGCGGCGCGGCATTGCGCAGAGAGCTCTGCGTTCACAGAACAAATTGGGCAATGTTGTTAGAGCACATTCAGCAACATTCATTCCACATGGCCCACTCATGCAGAGAGAGAGAGAGAGAGAGAGAGAGAGAGAGAGAGAGATGCGTACTTGCTGACTGGCGCGCGCGGCGATAGCGTGCGATCGCTGCAGGAAGCTGCGGAAGAGCATGGCGACAGAGAACAAGAGCAGAAGAAGGAGCTGTGGTGGCGGCGCTGCCAATGCGGAAATGACCTGTTCGGTTGAGCTGGCGGCGGTTGGAGCTCTTGTCCAAAGCAAATTGACAGACAGTCCCCGCTGTTCAACTTGGACACGATTGGTGGAAAATTCGCACTTGGTGTGTGTATGGACCAATCAGAAAACTTAATCTTAAAAATAGTCAATGAAGGCGCTCTTTTATGCACACATCTTTCTAAATTGATACGCAGGAACATTGCGAAAACATGAGTGGACGGACCTGGAAACGGGAAAGCCAACATGGCTTGACAAATTTTGAAAGGACAGTGCACTTCAACGACACTGCGGACAGTAATACCTGAGGATTTTTGTGAGTGATGCAATGTGTGGTGCAATAATGCAGCTAGCCCTGCGCTTCTCCGTCGTTTGGTGTGGCTAACTGACGTGCTAGTATTTTGCTTCGTTGATATGAGGGCTTGTGTAGAACGAAGAGCAAGCCTAGGTGTTTTGGTCTTCTCATCAGGGGATTGGATTCTTGACCAGCACGACTAGTTGAAATCTCTCTTATTTTGTATGCAATCAGCTTTGAGAAAGAAGTAAACAACTGGATTTTCTTTATTTTTGTGCGCAATCACCTTACAGAGTAAAAACCGCCCATCTTTACAAACTCTTTAAATAGCAACTCTTAGTTGCTACTGTATCGAATAGTGAAGGGCCTCTGTAATATTCAAAGGACCTTCTAGAAGTCATTCGAAAAAGGAGGTTTATCTGTTTATAGAGGTAAATTTCAGATTGAAAATCTTCGGTATCACGATTCAAAGGCTCTCTGCTTGATTGTGGATTTTTTCATAGAATGCTGCAGACAACACTCACTTTCCTGCTCAATTTGGTAGCTACATTTGACAGGGATTGAAGCGGAGAAGGAAAAGCAAAGCGCTTTTCGCTCTTGCCAGCCAAAGCGCTTTTCGCCCCGCAAGTCCGCAGCAAAGCCCGCCCCCTTCCTTTCTTCCATCCTCCTCGCCTCTGTCGCCATGAAGCTCACAGTCAAGACGCTGCAGGGCGTCGCTTTCTCCATCGACGCAGAGTCCACCGACACGGTGCGTCTTTCCCCCCTCCCTGTTCGCTTTACCTGCGCCAAGGCAGTGCCTTCATGACGGCGGTATCTTTCTCTTTTCGCTCACCAAAATGGATCTTCTCGAATCTTACGGCTTTTTCTTCTTGTATGCGTGAATAGGTCGCAAGCGTCAAGGCGACGATTGAAGCCCAGCAGAACTTCCCAGTGGCGCAGCAGAAACTCATTCACGCCGGCAAGGTGCTCAAGGATGAAAGCCCGCTCTCCGAGTACAATGTCAAGGAGAACGACTTCCTCGTCGTCATGGTCACCAAGGTGTGTGTGTGTTATGACTCACTAACAGCTGCGCATGGATTGAAATTGTAACTCATGCTGTCTGTGCGTCTATGTGCTGTCTATCTGTGTGTGTTCAGCCAAAGGCGCCAAAGCCATCGGCTGCTGCTGCTCCTCCAGCCGCCGCCACCGCCGCTGTCTCGGCTCCAGCGCCAACTCCTGCGGTGTCCGCCCCTGCTTCGTCGGCTGCTGCGGCCGCTCCAAGCACATCGTCCGCGTCGAGCAGCACGTTGACCGCCCCTGCCGTGTCGACCCCATCTGCTACGCCTGTCACGACCACCACGCCTGCTGCCACCAGCGGGATCGTCATGGTACGTCTTTCTTCTATTTAATTTCTGTATCCATCGATCCAGTGTGCTCTCTTTCTTATTCGTCTTGGGTATGCTTTTTCTTTCTTTGTTCTTAATTAGGGTGAGCAAATGAACGCTACTGTCCAGCAATTGTGCGAGATGGGCTTCCCTGAAGACCAAGTTCGTCAGGCGCTGCAGGCTGCGTTCAACAACCCAGACCGCGCTGTCGAATACCTGATGAACGGCATTCCGGAGCAGGTGACCGCCCCTCCTGCTGCCACTGGCGGCGCTGCGCCGTCCGCTGGTGGTGCGGAAGTGGCGAACTCGCTTGAGGCGCTGAGAAATCACCCGCAATTTGACGCGCTCCGCCAGCTGATCCAGTCCAACCCCGCTGCGCTCCCCGCTGTGCTCCAGCAGATCGGCGGTCAAAGCCCAGAGCTGCTGCGATTGATCCACCAGAACCAAGACCAGTTTGTGCAGATGCTCAACGAGCCAATCACCGGAGCGCCAGCGTCGTCCGCCCCAGCCGTCCCCGGTGCGTCCCCGTTCGACCTCGGTGGACTCGGCGGTGGCGCGATGCCGACCCCTCAGCAAATCCAGCAACTCGTGGACTCTTTAAGCCCCGAGCAGCAGGCACAAATGGCAGCACAAATGGGCATGACTCCGGAGCAACTGCGTGGTTTGTCCCAGATGCTCAGCAACCTTCCGCCTGGAGCCATGGAGCAGATGATGGCGTCCATGGGCAGCGAAGGCGCTGGCGGCGCGATGGGTGGCGGCGGTGGTGGCCACCGCATCATGCTCACGGAGGAAGAAGCCGCGGCGATCGACCGCCTGTGCGACATGGGCTTTGACCGCAACGAGGCTGTGCAGGCATACTTGGCGTGCGACAAGAATGAGGCGCTCGCAGCAAACTTCCTCATGGATAGCATGTCGGACAACTTCGGCGGCGGCGGCGGCGGTGGCGCCAACGGAGGCGGTGACAACGACGACATTTACGGATAAGCGAGCAGCAACAGTAGCAGTCTAATATACTCTCCCCCTGTCCAGGTTCTTCCCTTTTTCTCTCTGGTGGTGTAGTGAACTCTCCATTTCCTGATGCAACCAACCCATCATTCCTTTTTTCTAACTGATCTTGTCTGCGAGTGAGTGGGCAAAGTGAGTGAACTCCTCCTGAACTTCAACTTGGTAGCCAGGATGTTCACTTTTGTGGTTTTCTGATGCGATCCAAATCAAAATACCTGGCACCGTTTCGCGCTTCTTATGACACAGAACGTGACGGAAATAGGCTGCGAGTGATCTTGCGAGAGTGACCGCTCTGTTTGGCAAATGCCCACGCACATCATGTGAGCCGAATTGCGCTATTTCGTCTCGCATTTCTCATCATCGACAGACAGCGAGCGCGCGGAGAAGGGAGGAAGAAAGAAAACAATCAAAGAGAATGGGTGAAGAGGTCGAGAAACATATCCTGCGCAAGTATGAGCTACTGCAGAAGCTCGGCAAAGGCGTGAGTGCATGCTTCCTTCTAGTGTGTTGTTGGCTTGGCTAGCTCTTCTCAATTCTGAATGTCTTCACTGCTTGTAGGCATACGGCATCGTCTGGAAGGCGATCGACAAGAACACGCGACAGGTGGTGGCGCTCAAGAAGTGCTTTGACGCGTTCCGCAATGCGACGGACGCGCAACGCACGTTCCGTGAAGTGATGTACCTGCAAGAGCTCAACGGCCACGCCAACATTATTCGGCTGCTCAACGTGATCAAGGCGGACAACGACCGCGACATCTACCTCGTCTTTGACTTCATGGGTATGTGGTGTGTGATGGACCTCTATGTAGATACGGTATGTGAGGCTGACGTTGCAATGATTGCAACCCTGTAGAAACGGATCTCCACGCAGTCATACGAGCCAACATCCTCGAGGAGATCCACAAGAAGTATATCACCTACCAGTTGCTCAAGTCGCTCAAGTACATGCACACAGCGGAGCTGCTGCACCGCGACATCAAGCCGAGCAACTTGCTGCTCAACTCCGACTGCCATACCAAGCTCTGCGACTTTGGACTCTGTCGCTCAGTGTCGGAGATGGGCGGACCCAACCCCGTGCTCACAGACTACGTCGCGACTCGCTGGTACCGCGCGCCAGAGATCCTGCTGGGCTCCACGCGCTACTCGAAAGCAGTGGACATGTGGGCAGTCGGTTGCATCATCGCCGAGATGGCGACCGGTCGCCCGGCGTTTCCAGGGACCTCAACGATGAACCAGCTCGAGCGCATCCTCGACGTCACGGGACCGCCGACACCGGACGATGTTGAGAGCATCAAGTCGCCGTTCGCCAACACGATGCTGGAGAGTTTGCCGACGCCCAAGCTCAAGCCGCTCGAAGAGCTCTTCCCGAAAGCCTCGCCCGAGGCGCTGGATCTCATTCGACAATGCTTCTGGGTACGATTAGCTTATTTGCGTTGTGGAGCTGTTTTGCATGAAGGTTATCAACTGTGGACTCATCTCACACTGTTGTGTTGCTGGTATGGGCAGTTTGATCCGAGCAAGCGCATCACGGTCGACGGAGCGCTCAAGCACCCGTACGTGGCGCAGTTCCACAACGACAAGGACGAGCCGAACGCCCCTGGGCCGCTGCAGATCGTCGTAGACGACAACACCAAGTACTCGGCCGCCGACTACCGCGACCGCCTCTACCGCGAGATCATCAAGAAGAAGAAGGAGGTGCGGCGACGCGTGCAGGGCCAGGAGAGCGCGTCTGCAGGCGCCAACTAGCTATAGAAGCGGCGTGGCAGATAGATAGACACAGCCTTGCTTATTAACAACCTACTTTAGCAATCTGCTGTTTACCGTGTGTGGAAACCAACGAAGCCCTGCTGAGGCCCTTTGAAGGTTAGGGGACGACCCTCCCCTCGGATCGCGCTCACTATCCGCACGTCTTTTTTGATTTGATTGCCGAGGACGAGAATCAGTCTATTTACTATACGCACGTCGTCGACTGGCGCGTGCTCTTGGAAATGAGCTGTTGGGCACACGCATCACAATTAAGCAGCGGAGACCGACGCGATGGGGACGACGATGCTAGCAGCAGCAACAGCAGCGAAGGCCTCTGCAGCGACCGCGCTGCTTGCGCTCACATCAAGTCTCTTGCTACAGACGCAGACGACGCTCGCGCAGCGCATCGTCGCGCAGAGTGAGCATCGCCGCCGCCGACAGCTGCACGAGGACGAAGAGAGCAGCGCACAGCACGAGGAGGAAAAGCAAGCAGAAGAAGACGACACCCGAACGCTGCTGCAAGAGACGCCGCAGCAGACTGACGACCTCGTGATCGACCTGCCGGGGCTCGACCCGAGCATCAAGATCACGCACCACGCGGGTCGCATTGGGCTGCGCAGCGGCAAGCGCAACAACATTTTCTACTGGCACTTTCCGGCGTCCAAGTCCCCCGAGACCGCGCCGCTTGTCATCTGGTACGTACTGTATGCACTGTCTCCAAGCGCATGCGGTATTGTAATAAGAAGAGCTTACGGTTATGGGTGGCTCATTATGTGTCAATGCAGGCTCAACGGTGGCCCAGGATGCTCCAGCATGCAAGGTTTGTTCCTGTAAGTGCTAGCCCCATTCATTGCACCTCGTATTTCATACAGTCACGCTCAAATCGCTTCTCATTGTCGCTCTTTATAGAGGGATCTCGCCGTTCACGCTGATCAATGCGACGAACATTGAGATCAACGAGCACAGCTGGCACCACAGCGTCAACATGCTTTTCATCGACCAGCCCGTAGGGACCGGCATGTCGTTCACGCGCGGCAACGAGTACCGCACAGACGAAGGTGCCGTGGCCGCGGACTTTTACGACTTCCTTGTCAAGTTCCTGCTGAGCCACATGGAGTACCTGTCGATCGACGAGCGCGACAACAAGCAGATCACGCGCGAGATCTTCCTCTTCGGCGAGTCGCACGCCGGGCGGTACATTCCGCAGTTCTCGAGCTACATCCTCAAGCAGAACAAGGCATCGTACAAGGACACGGATATGACGATCCGCCTGAAAGGTGCGGGCATTGGCAACGGCTGGGTACACCCGCCCGTCCAGTACGAGTACAGCGACTACGCACACGGGCTCGGGTTGCTCACGTTTGGACAGGTGCGATCGCTGAAAAACAAGTACGCGGACTGCGAGAACGCGCTCATCGCGGAAAAGTTCAACACACCGGCGTGCTTTGACAACATGAACTCGATCCTCCGAGGGCTCAAGAGCACGGGCGGCATGTCGCTCAACTTCTATGACGTGCGCGAGTACCGCAAGTCCGTGAGTTCGTACCCGTCCGGTCAGAGCGACATGGTCGCGTACCTGAACCAGCCGAGTGTGCGCAAGGCGCTGCACGCGAACGAAGAGAGCTCGTTCAAGTTCAGCGTGTGCAGCGACTTGGTGTACAATGGTTTGCAGGACTTTGACGGTGTGAGCTCACTCTCAAACGTGCAGGAAATGCTGCGCGAAGGCATCAAGGTGATGTTCTACAACGGCCAATGGGACATGATGTGTAACCACTTTGGCACAGAGAAGCTGCTGCTGCATCTCGACTGGAACGGCTCAGCCGAGTACCAGGAGGCGACCAAGTACACGTGGACGACCGACGGTAGGAAAGACCCCGCGGGTTTTGCGCAGCAGGGCGGCAACCTGACGTACCTCGTGATCGCGAACGGTGGCCACATGGTGCCGATGGACGTGCCTGACGTCGCGGCCGACATGATACGCAGGTTTGTGAGCGGCGTCGCGTTCACAGACACTGCGCAGCTGGTCGAGAACACGAAGACCAACATGACGGATCTCGAGTCATTCCAGTGCTACGTCGCGGATTCGACTTCAAGCTCGTCCGCGAGCACGCTGCAGCTGGGGGTGATGTGGCTCTGGGTCGCGGTGGTGATCTCGGTCGTGAGCAGCGTACTGGCAGTGTCCGTGACGCTCATGTGTATCCGCAACAAGAAGAACGCGGCGAAGCGCACGGGCGGTGGCCACTCGATGATTGTGCAGGAGAGCGACGACGATGACAGCGGCGACGAGATTGATGACAATAGAGAAGAACAAGAAAAACTAGAGAAGAACATGAGCGGCAAAGGCCGCAGGAGCGTCAAAGAGCAGCAGGATGCAACAACAACACGAGAAGAAGACGAAGAGGCAGACGCAGAGATGGTCTCGCGAGTGTAGGTACCGAAAGTAACTTTGGCTGGCGGACATGGCTACAGATTCTTTCCGTGTCAAACGTAACCTGATTTGTTGAAAATGCAAATGCGGCGTGATATATATATATATATATAGATGGATACATTTGTTTCTGTCGTAATTTGTGGTAGGTAGGGGAAATCTCTGCTCTGAGATCAAGGCTACTCCAGGGCAGTGAGTCGCAGCACCGTCAATGAGCCGTGAGCATGTGCTGTGTATTCCTGTCAGGGGTGAGAGTGTGAAGAGTGTGTGTTCCTCCCCTTGATCTAGAAAACCTCGATCACGGAAGATGTGAAATAGATGGCTCAGAAGAGCTCTTGGGAGGAATATGGCTAGGATGATGACAGCCCATCCAGATGGCTACATTTGGTAGTCAAACTTAATACAGTAATGATTGGTTAAAACAAACGATTTGGAATATTGGCCAATCATATTCGATTTTTGCCAGTATCCAAGAATGCAAAGCATAAAACATCATTTCTGGTTCGACCACAAGGAGAAAAGCACAAACAAAAAGAATGGTGCAGATGCTGAGCTTGTTCGTACTCACCACCGCCGCTGCGCTCCTGGGGCTGGCGCGCACACAGTTGCCGATCCCCCAGCAGCCGCCTGGCTTCACGGTCGGCGGCGGCAGCGCCGATGCGGGCGTACAGCTCGAAACCTACATCGATCTGGTACGAGGCAAGCGAGATGCAGCGATCTTTTGACAACCTCAGATTTATCTAGCTCGACCCTCCTAATACTAACGGAATGATGAATTGTGTATGTGTGCGCACGTAGATGTGCCCGGCGAGCAAGTCGGCGTACCCGGGGCTGAAGAAGCTCGTCAGCCACTACAAGCCGAGCGAGCTCCGCGTCAAGTTTGTGCTATTCCCGTTGCCGTACCACCAGCACGCGTTCACGGCGGCCGAGTCGGCGTTCACGGTCACGACTGCGCTGGGCGACGATCAGTTCACAAAGTGGCTTGAGGTGATGTACGACAACCAGGAAAGGTCCGTAGAGCACTCATATCCCCACAAGCTGTGTTAGCAATCAAGTGTACTGACATGTTCATTTACAATGTGATCTGTGAGCAGCTACTGGAACAAGCAGACAAAGGACCTGACAGCGATCCAAGTGACCGATAAGCTCCGCGCGCTGGCGCAGGAGACCTTCCCAAAGCTTACGGACGAGCAGTGGGCCAAGGGCATGACGGGCTACGGCGGCACGGACGCGGACGACAAGACCCGCGTGTCCTGGAAGTACACGTGTACGCGCACGGTGTCCGGTACGCCCATGTACACGCTCAATGGCGTTCCGTTTGAAGACGCGGACTCAGAGTGGAGCTTCGACGACTGGTTCAAGGTGATCGACCCGCTCGTGAAGGCCAACCAGGAGAAGCAAGAGAAGAAGAGTGAGCTGCTCGCCGTGTCTCGTGACTAGAGACGAGCGTACAGCTCGCTTTCTTGCCCATAGCATTTGTTGTGTGTGCGTGCTGTTGATATGAACTATGGATGGTAAATGGAGAGTCTCCCAGCATGTGCATTGGTTGGTTCGCTCGCATTGCTCTCCCCATTTTTGTATCCCGTGATCTTCTTCCAGTTGAAGCAGGTCCTAATTCGGTAAATTAGCCAATCAGCACTCAGTATGGATGCAAATCACACAAGCCTTTGTTATTTCAACCAATCATTATACTTTATTTGCCACATCCACTTCCTCCACTTTTCTCCATGAAGATCCTCATCGAACGAATCAGCAACACACACACACACACACACACGCAAAGCACGAGAAGAAGAGCTCCAAGCAAAGTCAAGATGATGACTCTGATGCGCGCCGCTGCGGTCGCTGCCACCTCCGTGCTGCTCTGCGCCGTGTCTGCGCAGCTGCCGATCCCAGGGAAGCCCCCGGGCTTTACCGTCGGCCACGGCACGGCGGACGCCGGCGTGCAGCTCGAGACGTTCGTCGACCTGGTAAGCGAAGAGCTCTTTTGGGAATGAACGAGAGGCTGTCGATGAGTTTCCACAGACTATGCATCACGATGCCACTGGTTATTAACACTGCGTACACATCTGTGAATCCACTCCATGCAGCTTTGTCCAGACAGCAAGAGCGCGTACCCTGGTCTCAAGAAGCTCACTGAGCACTACGAACCGGACCAGTTCCGCATCAGGTTCGTGCTGTTCCCGTTGCCATACCACCAGCATGCATTCGCGGCGGCCGAGGCGGCGTTCACGATCACTGCGGCGCTGGGTGATGACCAGTTCACGCCATGGCTCGAGACCATGTACGCGAACCAGGACATGTACGTGTGTGCAGCGTTGCCACATATGGGGCTTTTCATAAGTGATGTTAGTATGCTGACCCCACCGTGTGTATCGTGCGTGAACTATAGCTTCTGGAACAAGCAAACCAAGGACCTGACGCCGATCCAAGTCACCGACAAACTCCGCGTGCTGGCGCAGAAGACGTACTCGTCGCTGACGGACGCGCAGTGGGAAAAGGGTATGACGGGCTACGGCGGCACGGACGCGGACGACAAGACCCGCGTGTCCTGGAAGTACTCGTGCGCGCGCGGCAAGTCCGGCACACCGCTCTACAACCTCAACGGTGTGCCATTCGACGCGGACGCGACCTGGAGCTTCGAGGACTGGCGCAAGGTGATCGACCCGCTCGTGAAGGCGAACGAGCCGGCGGTGCAGGAACTGGCGAGCACGGTGCGCATGAGTGGCGTGTTGGCGGTCGTGCCGGACCGCAAGGTGACGCATTTCGCCGCTTCAACTTCAAAACGTGACACACTCTCAGGATCCAGCGTGTGCATGGGTGTGGCGGGCGGCGTGCGTCCGTGCGAGTTTGTGCCGGGACGCGCCATGTGCTGCCAGGCCCACGAGGCCTGCGTGCTGCGCACCGGCTGCCTCGCGCTTTAATGATGAGAGCACCTCAGGAAGCTGACGCCCATGTGCTGTCCTATCCCCATTCCAATGCGCCTCTTCTACCATTTTGCACACGTTTTCTTCTGCAGTTGAACTTTGTCACGTCGTGTAAACTGCACTTGTGGGTACAGAAAACCTGCAATAATCAATACGACTCTTCTTAACCGGCACCTCTTCTAACTCTTTGCTTGTTCATAAATCCTGCATAAAATAATACTTAAACCAGTATTCGGACGAGAAATGCTCCCTCGCGAAAACTGATGTTGCTGGATTCCACACTCTTTGCATTCTGGGTCTCATATTCCCCAGAAGCAATTCTCGACAAGCACGCGAGTGAGGGAAGTATAGTGAGGCGGACTGGACTGGACGTGTGTCTGCTCTTCGCTACGTATTAGCGATCTCTCTGTCTATCCACACCCCACAGGATGCGTGTGACGGAGATCACGCAGCACGCGGCGCTCGGCGCGCTCGTGTCGGGCGGCGGCATCACGGCTGCGCAGTGCCTCTTGGCGCGCAAGCTGCAGCCGCCAAGCTCCTTCGCGCTCTCGCTCGGCAGCTTTGTTGGTATGCTATTGGTTTCTCTCTTCTTGTATAGCGGTGTATGTGGAGGAGTGCGACTGACTCGCTGTCTTATCTGCGCGTGTATGTACTGTGTTGTGTCGGGCACAGGTGTGTTCCGACTCTTCGAGGCGATCGGACGTGAGCATGAAAAGCAAGAACATGATGATTCACAGACGCCAGTAGACACCACCAAGCACGGAGATACCAACACGAATTCATCCCGCGCGGCGGCGATCGCTGCTTTAGTGACGCTCGCGCTGCTGGACGGCAGGCGCAAGAACGTGGTGATCGCGTACGCGGCGATCGAAGCCATGCTAGCGCTCTCGCGCGAGTACATGCCGTCGATTGCCAACACCAAATACATAGGTGCGTTTGTGTGAATAGACTGTATTGCGGTGCTCGTGACAATGCAAATGCTAACTTGTCTGTCGGATACACTGTATGTGTGCTATCTACATAGAGATCGTGCTTGGCGTGCCAGCGTACGCGCAGATCATCCACACGTGGGTCATGAAGAGCGAGTTGCTCGAGAAGTCGCAGATCGCGGCGCTCGACGGGCTCTGTGCGATAGGCTCGACACCACTGCGCCGCATGCGTGAGGAGATCCCGACAGGCAAGCTGCTCTCACGCTGTGACGTGTTCCATCGTGGCGAGACCTGCGCGCAGTTTCACCGCGGATACTTCTCCAAGAGCATGCGGTTCGCCGCACGTCTATACATCCCAATCTACTTCTTCTCGGTCGTGGTCACCAAGTACAAGCAGTGGCTCTGGGGGCCGCGTCCCGAGCTCTCGAAGCTCGTGATCCAGTACCTACGCACATGTCTGTGCCTGACACTCAACTACCAGATCCCGCTCTTCCTATCGTGCCACAGTCCAATCAAGAGCCACCGCGTCACTGTGACCGTCGCCGGTGCGTTCGCGTCGCTCGCGCTACTCGCTGAGCACGAGCGCCGACGAGCGAGCGTGTTGAAAGCTATCGCAGTGTACTCGCTCTGCAGTGCCGGTGCGCATGCCGCTGCGACGCTGAGCATGCCGAAGAGCGCCGTGACCAAGTTTCAGTATGCGCTCTTCGCCGCGTCGCTCGCGATGATCTTCCAGCGACCCGAGCGCCAGAGCCGGACGATCATGAAGTACCTGTACGGCTACGACGTTGCAGCCAAGCAGCAACCGCAATCATCGTCACTAGAACATGTGGAGCCGCCAATTCGAGATGGGAACAAATCTCATGAGTCGACATCTGAAGACGAAGAAGAAGCTGGTGCTGCAGCAGCAGGATACGATGTCTAATGGCGCGGCCATAGAAATGAAATGAAGAATATTGAATCGCTCGGAGGTGATGGCTGCGATTATCAGACGAGCTGGGAACTGCCAGCACACCGGATCGCGGCTGTGTGGGATTTGCCTTTTCGCGAGTGCTTTGTTTGATGAGAACTAAGGTCCCGCTGACTCTTCAACCGCATGCTCTCTCTGTTGCCTTTCGCAGCGACTGATCATTTTACACGCGTTGCAGTCGAGTCGAGTCGAGCTGATCGTGAGACAACCGAAATGGAGCGGACAAACGCCGCCGTGCTCGTTGTTTATTCTGCGCGTTGGACCGACAGCCGTACACAAACACGCGCCGCCCACATCATCTGTCATGCATCCTCTGCTCGTCTTGTGAGCCCAGCTGTTCACATCGACGCCACCAAGAACAGCAATAGCTGGGTAGCCTCATATCCATATCCTCCCAACGGTGTGGTGAGCGAGTGGTCGTTCTCGTCAACAGTGCTACTGTGCAAGTGAGCAGGCGATCCACCTCTCATCATGAAGGCAGCGATCTCAGTGCCTAAGCCAAAGCTAAAGCCTTGAGTCAGGAACACACCTCTCGCTTGCTTGCAGGTGCTCGCTGCGCGTCTATCGTGAAGGTGGCGACAGTGCCTGATATCATTACAGCAGCGGGTGTGATCAACAAGCGCGCCGTGGACTGTGTGCGCGTGCAGTTCAATCTCGTTTGCCAGAGAGATTCGATTAGACTTAGCTTTTGTATACCGAGAGCGATCGGAAGTCGGAAGCTGATTGAAACAGCGCCAGCTGGTGCTGACGAAGATGCGCCAGCTGGCGAGTGATCACGAGAGAGCGCCGCCAGCTGTTTTCGATTCGCTCACTGCAACTTGCGAGATCTCTCTATGTTGCCTCTGTTCAAAACTTGATCCAAAATTACAGTAGAGAAATGGATGAACTGAATGGTTTTGAATTGATCGACAGTCTGTCTTCCTCTCTATTTTCCTGGATGGCTGGTGCCCAGCTTTTACAGTGGCCAGCACCCCAAAAACTCGCCAGTTCATAACCCACAATATACAAACACCAAGTCAAAAAAGAAAAAAAGAAATTGGTCGAGAAGTGCAGTGCAGTGCACTCCAGCACAGCTCAGCTCAGCACTCATTTCATGTCAGACAAACAGGGGACAATACAACCTCGATCTCATTTTCCTCATGTCTCTCGCGACCATTCATTCCTTCAAACCACATCACGCTCACGACAATGCTGCAATTTCAAGTCGCTCCTTTGTGTGTCGTCAAAACAACATGTAACACGCCGCTTACAGCGGATTAACAGGAGCGTTGGATGGTGGATAGAGCAGCAGTGAGCTCACGGGATTTGAAACGAGATGGAGAAACGAAGGCGAGGCGACGACTCATGCTTCACGAGCGCCAACAACTTGCTGAGGAGCGCATGCCGACGCCGTCACCGTGACTGGCACCTGATATCTATCAGCATCGTCACCCTATTACTCACTGCGTTTGGTCCGACTCGACGCGAGAGTGCGAAGTAACGATACTGTTGGCGAGAAAGAAAACGACGACCGGGCGATTTTGTTGAGTTGAGATGTCCACGCACGCTCGAGTATGATGCGAAACACTTTTGCCGCCTCGAGCCTTTTTCGCCAGCGAAGGTGTAATTAATGCGAGGATGTGAGGGAGGCAATGCGAGAGTCATGCTCAACTTTGCGTTGAAATGAAAAAACTTGCTGATTGCGCTTCTTGCATTGCATCCACCCCTGTGCATGACGCTCAGAACCTGTGCGAGGGCAACTCTTGCAGATCAGGAGGTGGTGATTGTTGCCTGCTTGAATCGGATTCACACTCAGAAAAGAGAACGAAAGCCTGGACAGTGGGAGTCGTGGGTAGTTTCTGACACAAGAAAGTCACAAAACGCGACTGATTTCCTTGACCTCACTAATATTCAAAAGCATCGATCGTGGAGCTCAGCTTTTTTGTCTTGATTCCTGTATCGGAAAACGAGAACTTTTGAAACAAAAAAATGATCCATAAAAACACGGCTTCACAATTTGCTCGCTTGAAACTTGTACTGAAAATGTATGCTTAAAACTCCTCATAAAAACAGTCTCAGCATTTACAAGCTGAATTTTCACACCAGCTGGCCACGTTTTTCCACGTCACGTTGGCCGAATTCGGTTACACCGACAGTAACGGCGCGATGATGGTTGTCAAAAAGAGAGCGGCCATAGACGAGCCGACGACGAGACGCGTTGGCCCGTTTTTTGGAACGCGCTGAAATGGACAAGAGAGCGGACTGAAGCTGCTCGCCTGCTTGCTCCCTCCTCGCCTGTGCGCTCCTCCTTCGCTTCGTTCTCTCTCTGCTTCTCTCGTCACCCCACGCCTTTCACTTCGAGACTCGTCGAGAGAGAGAGAGCAAGCAAGCAGCACGCTTAACAGCAGCGTCAGCAGCACCAACAGCTCAGCTCCGCAGTGGCAGGCAGCGCTCCGACCAGATTCAGTGCGCAGATTCATTCGCTCGTCGATCAAGAAGCTAGCTCCCCGACTCCACACACACCACTGGAGTATATAAACACACACGACAGGGATAGGACACAGACATACACACGATGGCCATTGGAGATACTGACGCGCAGATCGCGGCCAAGCAGCAGAGCGAGGCGATCAACAAGCTCAGCAGCTCCATGGTGGGCAGCAGCAGCAGCGACGCTGATAAGAAGCAGGTGCTCGTCAAGCGCCGACCGCGCGGCAACCTCTACGGCAAGCACCTCTGGGGATCGAACCCAAAGGACTCGGGCGACCTCGACTATGTGCGCAAACACGGCGAAGAGCTCATCCACAAGGTGCTGACCGAGGACGACCACTGGAAGTATGTGTCACTCAAGCAAGTGCACGACGTGCGCCTGTACACGCCCGTCGCGACTCCCGAGGACGACCACTTGCACGCGTCTTCTGCTGCTGCTGCCACGGCTGCCGGGACTTCTGCATCCACCCGCTCGCTGTCCTCAACCTCATCATCCTCCGCAAAAGAGCGACAGAGCGCGACGCGCAGCCTGCCTGGGCGCTGTGACTTCCGCGCGATGACACGCCTGCCGGGTTCGATTGACACGGTCATGGAGATCCTCGCGGCGGACGAAGACCGAGAGGCGTACTGGACCGCGATGAACACGCAGAAGGGACTGCGTGCGAACAACATGTTTGGCAGCCGTCGCCTGAACTCGGACGCGCCGTTCCCACGTTGGAGCCAGCGGTACATGGCGACGCGCTTCACCAAGTACTCGACCAAGAGCGTGGACTTTTGCTTCGCCGAGTACTCCAAGTTCGCGCCAGTGACGAAAGAAGGCGAGCCGCGCCGCGGGTTCGTCTACCGCCGCTCGGTGGACGAGAGCTTGTTCGAGATGGACGCAATCAAGGCGCGCATGGCCAAGTACGACGACGAGTGCGAGCGCATGTACATCCAGGATTGGCTCTACGAGGTTTCGGAGACCCAGGAGCGCGACGTGTGTAAGGTGGTGCTCACGTGTCAGGTGTACTTCTCGGGCGACTACTCGCGCTCGCTGCGGACCGAGTTCCACGAATTCACTACCGACATCATGGTGCAGCTGCGCAAGGTGCTGACCAAGCACTGGCGCGAGCAGCAGGGCGAAGCCGTCGACGAGCCAGAGAGTCTAGGCGACGCGGCGACTAAGCTCCTCAACAACGCGTTCAAGATCGTCAAGCCCGGCCAGTCGCGCTACTGCGCCGTGTGCTCGTCGACGTTCACGTTGCTGCGCAAGCGCTACACGTGCCGGACGTGCTGCGTCTCCATGTGCTCCAAGTGCTCCAAGACGTCGCCACACAAGGGCGTTGCAACGAGTGGCCACGGCAGCCACGACAAGCACGCCTCGAACAAGGAGTGCATCCTCTGCTACCAGTTCAGCGATGAGACGACGGACTCGCGTTCGTCGAGTGGTGGTGGGATCGGGGGCAGTACGCGCCGCCGCCACTTTGTGACGTCGTCTATGTCATCTGAGTACGACGACGACTCGGATGACAACAGCTCTCTCACAAGCAGCAGTCGCTCGATCCTGGGCAACGAGTACTACACGCGCAAGTTCAACGCGTCGAAGGACCTCAAGCCGCACACCACCGCAGCCTCCCCAGCGACAACTACCGCCACTACCACCACCACCACCACCACCACCACCACCGCTGCCGCAGTCGCCCACGCAAAGACACCACCGCGCGTGGTGCGCAAAGTGCGCAACGACTCGTCCGACAGCACGGCGAGCAGCAAGAGCGTACCGGAGGCGGGCGTCGTGCTCTTCTCGGACCTGGACGCACTCACGCTCAGCGGTCGCGTGCGCGGCACGCGACCCGCGGCGACCGCCAGCGCCAATGGCAAGCGTCCTGTACGCACAGTCTCGGAGGATAACGTGCTGCACGCCAAGGACAGCATCAAGGAGGAGGCGTCCGAGTTCGACGACCTCGACAACTTCACCCTCAAGTTTAAATAGTAAACAAGGAGCCCATAGTTGATAGAAACAGACAGACAGACAGAGAAACAGAGTGAGACACTCACAAAGCCACACGAGGAGGGCTTGTATTTTATTTAGTGAGAAGTTCAGCAGCAGCATGCGAGCGAGCGAGCTGCGGTTTCGCGGATTATGAGCAAAAACAGACACGCAAATATATCACGCGCATGTTGGTTATTTCTTGGGCTGGCGGTTTGCTTTTAGAACTGGAACTGGAAGCTGACTGACTGATCTCTTTCGCACTCCTCTGGTCGAGAATGGAGCTCTTCAAGGCTTTCTTTGTATTCGCTCTGCTTCAGTCCAAGAGCTTGAACCGCCAGTCAGCAGCACCAGGGAGCAGGCACTTTGACCACTTGAGTGAGCTTTTCGTACATGCTGTTGCTGTTGCTGCTGCTCCAGTGCCCAATATGCCGATGGACAGAGCTCTCCGCTCGAACGTGATGGTGCACCAGCGCTCCACGGCGGCCTCTTCGGCGTCAACTGGTGGCACGAGAGGCGCTAGACGGACACTCAAGGATCCGCGGATCTCCAACACGTCGCCGCAGGACGTGCGCGTGGAGCTCGAGGCGCTCGAGCAGGTCGAGTTCTCGCAGCAAAAGTGGTGGTCGCTGCGCTTTACCAACTCAGTCCTCGAGAAGCGCTTCCAGCTCTACCACGAGGAGCTCTCGCTCAAGTCCAGTCGCGTCGGCTGCGGGTGCACGCTGTTGGGGCTCGTGGTCATGCAGTCCGGGGCCTTTTACGACCTCCTGATCGTCATGCACCGCGAGATCCGCGACGAGATGGACATCACACGCTGGACGCTCGTGTACTTTGGCGTCCTACTCACGGCGCTGCTGGGCGTCGGCTGGACTTGTTTCCACTTCAAGACCCGCAAGTCCATAGCCAGCGCCGACTCGTTGCTGCGCGGTCGCTTCCAGAGCGTGCTCTTCGTGCTCGGAGTTTGCGTCGTGCTTGTGGTGCTGGCGCAACCGGCGTACTCGCCATCGCTACCACTGGACACGAACTCAAGACTCGTGGACCGAACGCGACGGTCGCACCTGCTCACAAAGATGATCCTGTTCCTGCTGATGGCGCTAAGCGCGATCGCGACGGTCTGGAACGCGCAGTTCCTTATGTACGCGGCGATCGCGAGCTTCGCGTTCGTGGTGCTCGGTGGCTGGCTCGCGTCGTACTCGTTTTACCTCCAGCAGGACTGGCACGTCGTGCTGCTCTTCCTGTGCAGCCTCGTGATGCTCGGACGCGCATTGTACCGCAACGAACGCAACCTGCGGCTCAAGTTTCTGCGGTTGCGCCATCTAATGCTCGAGAATATCAAACTCACGCAGCAGAACACCTTCATGCAGCAGCAGCTGAGCTCCCACGTGGACGCAATTGGGATCCATCACGACGACGACCGCAGCCACTTTCGAGGCGGAGGGGACTACGTCAACGCCAACCATCACCACGACAACAATGGACCTGCTGGCGGCATCGGCGAAAGCTGGATGGAAAACGTGCTTAAGGTGCTCTATCAGATAAAGCTCCAGCTCGGTGGCTCGAGCGACGAAATCAGCCGCGACCTGGACTTTGTCATGCAGACGCTCACGTCCGAGCAGGACTTGTTCATGGAGAATCGCATGATGCGGGGCTGGCGCCAGACGCAGTCCCAAGTGGACGCCGAAACCGGGTGGCTCTCGCTCATCGAGGAGCAGCGGCACCGGCGCCGCAAGAGCTGCGACCTGGGCGTCGTGGTAAACGTGCCCGTGGTCAAGACCATCCGCCGTACCGACTCGGGACTCCGCCAGACTGTGCTCAAGCAGGTGGAGAACTACCTGCTCGCTGGTCAGCGCCACGCGTCCATCTCGCCAAATCTGTCGGAGAAGCAGAAGCAGAAGCCGAAGAAGAGTCCACTAGGTCGCCAGCTATCGTCCTCGTCGCTGCTTTCCACTGACAAGTGGACGTCCAAGAAGCTCTTGGCGCGCGCGGCCCACTCCGAGGAGTTTGACCTCCTGGGGTTCGCGAAAGTATGCATGTTTCCGATGACGTCGATCTTCCTCACGACTCTGGAGAGCCACAACCTCTTCGTAGAGCTGCCCGTGCGCGTCGAGTGCGCAGCTGAGTACGGGCTTGAGATCGAGTCGCGGTACCAGGCAAAGAATCCCTACCACAACGCAGTGTACGTATTAAATCAGAAAGGGTTCACCTGTGATGACCAACCGACCTGGACTGTTTTTGTCATAATCACATCTTGACTTGTCCACCTCTTGTAGACACGCGGCGTCTGTCGTCTGGGACATCAACTTCTTCCTGCGGCGGCTGCAGCAGACCGTGACCCCTCTGCAAGTATTCTCTGCGCTCATCGCCGGCGCCGTGCACGACGTGAACCACCCGGGCATGAACAACGCATACCTAGTGAACACGAGCTCCCCGCTGGCGATCAAGTACTCGGACGACTCGGTACTCGAACGCATGCACCTTGCCGAGGCGTTCCAGGCGGCCTCGAAAGATGGCTGCGACGTCTTTGAAGGGTTCCCGAAAGAGCTCAAACGCCAGAGCCGCCAGATGATCATCAAGATGGTGCTCGCGACCGACCTCTCGGGCCACTTGAAGCACGTGAGCCGGCTCAAGAGCAAGCGCTACGTCGTACATTCGACGTCATCTTCGGACCTCATGGCTCCGCAATCGTCGAGTAACTGCTCGTCTTCGTCGTCAATCTCTCACCCAGTGCTGCCGGACGACCTGGTCTTCCACTCGATCATCATGATGGCGGATCTCGGCCACGCGATGAAGTCCTTCGACGCGCACTTCGCCTGGTCCAAGCTCGTGACCGAGGAGTTCTTCCGGCAGGGCGACACCGAGCGCCAGTTCAACATGCCCATCTCGCCGCTCTGCGACCGCAGCAACAGCAAATTCGAGCGCAATCAGATCGGTTTCCTTGAGTTCGTCGTGCTGCCGCTCTACTCGGCGGTCAAAGAGGTGCTCGTGCTCGCGGACTTTGACAGCGTCATCGAGCGCATCCAGCACAACACAGCGGTCTGGCGGCATAAAGCCGAGCTCGCTGAGCAGCCTCAGCCACAGCAGCATGAGGCGGTCCCGTTCAAACCTGAGGCGGCTGAGGCGTCAATGGCAGCAGCAATACCCATCGTCTCAACACCTTCATCACCTTCGCCGCCGCTTCGAGCCGTCCAGCGCGTCATCAAAGAGCTGAGTCTGGAAGAGGGCGATGAGGCCGCGATAGACAGGAGGATCAGCAACAGAGCGGGATGATGAGCCGCGACGCGGATCTGCGCGTAAACACTCACGCCGACAACAGCCTGCCGGAGGTGCTCGCGGTGACGGTGGCAGCCGCCTCCCGACCAGCACTGCAGTAGCACAGCGCTCTCTCTCTATCTCTTCTCTTGCTCACTCTAGTCGTCATGTGGTCGTCATGAGGCACGCGACGCGATGGGGCTGAATGCAATAATGGAGCTCTTCAGATCTCAGACCAGCGATGCTCTGGAACAAAATGAATCTGCAGTTGGGGTGTGTATTCAATCTGCGAGCGCTTGAAGCTTGCAGCGTGGGGTCATTTGAAACAGATAGAAAGTACCATTAACTCAGTACTCTCAAATAGAACAGTCATTTTTGCGATCATTGGCGGATATTTTCAAATGCGATCTACTTGGTTAAGTTTGTGAGTCTTGATGTGAGCCAGATAGCAATGAGTTAAGTTAGTTTCTAGTAATCTTTATTGAATTAACTGACTTGGAAACACCAGATGGTGACGTTTCACAGAGCTGCTCACTCCACAATCGTCATAGAGAGAGAGAGCCAAGCAAACCAGCAGGTCTGGTCGTTGACATGCACAGCAGGCGGATTGCCATCCTCATGATCAAACCATTGACTTGTATGGCGTGAATGATACAGCTCATGCATGTGCTGGATGCAGGCAGCCTCCGTCCACGCGACCGACCAGCGCCAGCGATCGCATCGTTGACGTGACGGGAAGCCCCGCGGCAGGAAGATGTTGACCAGCTGGACGTCAGCAACGAGAAGAGTCTTATGGCGACAGTCAGTCAAGCTAAACTGATCCGATGGATGATCTGGGCTCCATACAAACAGCAATAATAACAATAATAGAGGAGAAAAAACCACAAAGTGCAGTGTGTCGAGAGTGTGGACGAAAAAGCCCAGACTAACTGACTGAATCCCTTGAAGCCTTCGTTTGGAGTGTGACAATAAAACAAATGTAAAGACTGGGGGTTGCGTCTGTGACACGAGGCGCATTTCATTTCGACAGGAGGAACAGCACGACACCACACTGACCGCAAGACATTGACGCGCGCGTGCGCGACCAGAGACAAATTTGCTTAAACGCCATTACGACAATATGGTTGCTCCATTGCACTTGTTTGACCTGATCCGACAGCATTATCCTATCGTATAGCCTAAAAAATTATATATTCTGTTCGAAAGGATATGTAATTGGCAAGGTTTTGATTAGAAGAGCCAGAAGAAACTCTCTTGCTTGCTCAACGGCAATCACCACCAAAGGTCCCGACTCTCAGAAAATCCTTCTTCTTGTGAAAATGCTTACGAAGTCGCGAAGTGTTGCTGGCTGGAAGGAGGCAGCACAAAGGTACACTGTAGTTTATTCAGTGATAAGTGGTAAATTAGTATGTAAATCTCATCGGTGCAACATTAGCCAGCGCGCGTGTGATGGAGTCCGTCACTGTCTTTTCAGCTCGAGAATCCACTTTGAGGGCTCGCTGGCTGTGTTTACACACGTAGTGGTAGTCAATGCATGGCCAATACGCAGCAATTATGTCCATCTTCTGTCTGAATCATGCGAGTCAGTGATGCTACGATCTTGCTTTCTTTGGAAAGAAGGAGACAGCACCACGCCAGCCGCCGCCCCGCCTCTTCGGTTTATTTGCTTTGCGTGCGCCAGGTATTGACGAAACGTCCCCAGTGATTCATCTGATCATGTCTTCAGGAACGGAATCTGAAATTATTTAATCCACCAAATCAACCAAATTTTTACTTTGCATTTTTTTTTCCACAGATCGCCTGCCCCAGTTAGATAGATAGACAGACAGCCAGAAGTCAGTCAGTCAGTCTGAAGCAATCTCAAAACTAAAATATACAGTCCAAAGCAAATCAAAAACGTCAACTGTAAACTTTGAGTGAAGCGCATATTATGCATCTACGGAGGTCAGCGTCACCATCGAAAGCCTGGTAGTGCTGTACTGTAGCTGTGCTGACTGCTGGTGCATCGATCGAGCCATCGCTCCGGCTGCCTTTTCCCTTGCCGCATTGCCTATTGCGGCTCTTTTACCGGCCGGCGGTGGGTCGACCCATCCCACCTCACCTCACCTCCGCCCCATCCGCACCCGTGCCAAGTGCACTCACTCGCGCATTCTCCACGAACGCGGCGACAGCGACAAGAGCTCCAGGCCCAAGAGCGAAGAGCTACATAACCCCTACTATCTATCTGTCTATCTACCTACCTATCTATCTATCCTTCCCCACACAAACAGAGACGCACGCAGGGCCGGATAGACAGACAGGATGGACCGCTTCAAGCTCGACGACATGGAGGACGAGTTCGACACGGTGGAGCCCATGCGGCCGAGCTCCTTCGACATGAGCTTCACGCTCAGCAACTCCCGCGTGGCGAACGCCGACGACGACGACGATGCCTACGTGGACGATGAGACCACGACCGACTGGCGCGCGGCCAGCCGCACGATGCTGAACGAGCAGGACGGAGGCGGCGGTGTGTCCTCGAACAACGTTGAAGAGCGCAGCTCGCTGCACCTGTCGAGGCGTGGCAAGAGCTCCAAGCAGCAGCAACAGCAGCAGAACTTGACGGCTACTGGTGGCAGTGCAGACTCAGCGACGGCCAGCACGACATATAGTAATAGCAACACCAACAGCAGCAAGAACTCGGTCGCGACGATTGCGTCCAAGTTGGAGGAGAAGGCGCACGAGGCGATCTCGCTCGCGAGTCTCTGTGGGAAAGTGCCCTGGCGGCTTGCCAAGCGCAACCAGGACGTGCACATCTACCGCCCGGCGAGCTTGCCCGAAGAGGAGCAGTCGAAGCTCTACTTCCGCATCTCGTGCGAGGTCAAGGCGAACCTCAACACGATCCTCGAGTACCTCACGCCGAACGACACGAAGAGCTACGTGGACATCGAGTCGCAGGTGTTCCCGGGTCTGCTGCACGCATCGGTGATCAAGCGCATGGAGCTGCCGGAGAACTGTGTACCGCAATCGGAGCCGCTCTCGCGAGACAACGCGTCCAGCTACGACGACGACTCGTCCGACAACTTCCCGCGGCTGCAGGTGAAATGGCACGCGAGTCGATTCGCCGGCCGCTTTGTGAAGCCCATCGACTTCTTCTTTGTCGAGTATGCGAACGTGGAGACCATGGCCGACGGCCGCAAGCGCGGGTTCGGATACCTGCGCTCCGTGGAGTCTTTCAAGGGCGACGAGCTGGCGACGCGACTGCACAGCGACGACGTCGCGATCCCGCACAGCGTGTCCAAGTGCAAGCGCGCCGTGATCAACAAGGGCATCTACCTCGTGTCCCCCTCGAGTGACGCTTCGGGCACCTACGAGGTTACATTCATGATGGTAATCGACTTCCAGCAGCAGTTCGCGACCAGCGTCGGCGCCAAGATCATCCAGAATTTCACGGACCGGCTCATGGGCATTCGCGAGCTCCTGTTCAACACACTCTTCCAGCCAGTGACGCTTGTGACCAAGGACGAGTGGAAGCCAGCGAAGGCGAACAAGTGCGCGGTCTGCCACTCGAGCTTCTCGATCGTGAAGCTGATGCACCACTGCCGTGCGTGCGGCGAAGCGGTCTGTGGTCAGTGCAGTCGCAAGTGGGTCGTGCAGCCTGGCGCGCAGAAAGAGATGCTCAAGCGACTGTGCACGTCGTGTTCTTTACAGGCGCGAAGCTTAGTAATGGGGAATGACCAGTTGAAGCAGTCGCCCGCCGCACGGAAGATCTCGACGTCGCAGTTGATGGAGTCGTTCCGCATGACGACAGGGAGTGCGTCGGCGATAAACTCGCGCCCACCGCGGATGGGCAACGAACCAGCGATCGCGTGCGACGTGAAGGTGGCGAGCGCGGTTTCCACGGACACGAACCACTTCAACGCCGTCTCGGTCGCATTCCACGCGCTAACCGAATCGCTGAGCGGCGTCACGCCTCATTTCATGATGGTGTCGTACTCGAAAGAGTACGACGGGAACGCGATCTACGACGCGCTGGCGCACTTTGCGCCGGATACGCTGTTCATGGGCGGCACGTCAAGTGCTGGCGTGTTCAGTGAGCGCGGATCGGTCGGCAGAGGTCCCGGACTCGCATTGTGGGGAATCTACGACCCGGAAGGCTCCTACTCGGTGCTCAACGCGGACTTGGCGATGGAGAATCCTCGGGACGCGTCGCGAAGGTGCGTACTTCAGAGCATGGAGATGCTGTGCATGGATCCGGAGGACAACCCGGACTTCATCTGGATGAGCGTGTGCACGGGGAGCGAGGAGATCGTGACGAGCGCTGTGAACGAAGTGGTGGACTGCTCGGTCGCGATCGTGGGCGGCAGCTCGACGCGGAACCACATCGGGGTCTCGACGATCCCGGCGACCCAGATCTGCTCGGAGGGCGGGAGCGTCGGCTGCGTGACCACCCACGGCGCGTGCTTTGCGATTTGCTGTCCGAGCGTCGAAGTCTCCCATGCGCTGTTCACGTGCTACGAGCCAAAGGACACGGCGTTCGCGGTCACAAAGGCGCTGGGACGAGACCTCGTGTCCGTGGACCACAAGCCGGCGTTCACGGCGATCAACGAGGCGTGTCATGGTATGCTCTACGAGTTTGTGAACCGTCCCGAGCGGTTCAACATGGAAACCCACACGCTGCCAATGTTCTACCCAGTCGCGCGAGAGCGCAAAGAGTCCCACTTGCCAAAGCACTTGCCCTCGCGCTACCAGGTCATCCAGCCAGAGTACGCGGCTCGCGATATGGCGGTGCATCTCGGCGCGTCCGTGAATATCGGCGAGCGGCTGCGCATTATGTCGATCGCACCTGAGAACGTGAAGGACAAGATAACCGCAGGGTACCGCGAGGCGCTGCGCTCGACGCTGCCATCGCTCGACAGTGGGGACGTGATCGGCTGCTTGACGTCCGTGGGGCTCTGCTACAGCAAGATCCTGAACAACGACCTCAAGACGGTCACGGACGCGACGTCGCGCATGTTCCCGAACGCCGCGATCCTCGGCTCCGTGTCGCACGGGCAGCAGGGTGTGTTCCACGGAGGGAACGAAGTTGTCCACGCAAACGGGATGATTTCTTCGCTACTGATCACGAACAGGAAGAAGCTGCAGAAGCTGCACCACCTGCAGCCGCTCTCGCTGCGACGGGTAAGCACCTACTGAATAATGACCACCATATGTGGACAATAGTAGTAGGTGCACGTACACACATAATGGGTGGACACAACCAGCCTCGTCTCAGGAGGGCATTTCATAGGAAGCTACAGTAGCTGTTAGGTATATTTTATCGCTCACAATGATCAGACAATTGGGAGCAGAAGCGTATTCGTTTGAAAGAAAGAAACAATCCACAAAACAAAACAACACACACATTGGATCGGATGCAAACGGTGGGTGGAGTTTTCTATGTATTTACAAGTCGGCGACGTCGCCTTCGTATCGAGCGACGTTGCGGTCTGAGAAGCGCGGCGACGCGCGCACAATGTACGCGCCGCGGTGCTCAGGGTTCGTGATGAACACGCAGCCCGAGACACCCAGGGACTCGGCCTTCTGGCGCATCGCATCCGCGACCTTGTTCTCCTGGCGCTCGGCGAGCTGCTGCGTGAAGATGTCACCCGAGCGGCCGCTAGTGATCGCGAGCACGGTCGGACCGGCACCGCTCAAGAAGCAGCCGTGCGCGCCGGCGGCCAGCGCGGCCTCAATGAGCGGGAACAAGTGTGGATACTGCGCCTCGCCACGCTGCGGCTGGTGCAGCATGTCCTGGGTCGCAAAGCGCAATTCGTCCAGGTTGCCCGAGCGGAATGCGTTCACAAGGATCGCGGCGCGACCAATGTTGAACACGGCGTCCTTGCGGTCCACCTTTGGCGGCAGGATCGCGCGCGCCACGCTTGTTGGACCGGTCGTGTCGGGGATGAAGATCACGCACTGCAGACCGTCTGGGATCTGCACGCGCGATGAGTACCATCGGTCGTCCGCGTGAATGCCGAGCTGCAGGCCGCCGTAGATAGCAGGCGCGACGTTGTCCGGGTGGCCCTCAATTTGGGAAGCCTGCATCAAAGGAAGGCAATATTTGGGTCAGTCTGGGTTCAGATAAATCAATCGAATAGCAATAGCAACGAACGAATACATACAAATTGTAGGAGCTCTTCCTTTCCACGCACTGGGAGGCGCATGCCCGAGAGCGCGAGGCCCGCGATGATGCCGCCGACGATACCTGCCGAGCTGCTGCCCAAACCACGCGCGAACGGGATGCGGTTCTTACAGTGGATCTTCAGGTTCTTCGGGAGCTCTTCGCCCGCAGCGCCGTAGGCGGCCTTCAAGCCGACGATCACCAAGTTGGTCTCGTCCGTTGGGAGCTCACTGGCGCCCTCGCCTTCGTTCGTGAGCACGAGGTGGCGCTTGCTGTCCTTCGCAGGCGGCAGGATCTCCACAGAGATCTCGGTCCAGATATCGAGCGCCATGCCGATGGTGTCGAAGCCCGGGCCCATATTGGCGGTCGTGGCCGGTACGCGCACAACCACGGAGGTCAGGCGGCGCTTCTCGTTTTCCGGGATGACGGGCAGCACGTTCTTCTGCGTCGTGATCTTGCTGGTCTTCGCCTGCGCCGCCGCCTTCTTGGCGTTCTTGCTGCGCTGCCCCACGTAATACGCGACAGCGGTGGCGGCGGCGGCGAGCGCCAGCTGGGTCGCGGCCTGCTTCGCGGCGGCGGAGGAGGAGCTACTCTTGTCGGCCATGCTTGATTGAATGGGCAGGTGTATCTATTAATCTATGTACCTGTTGGAGAGAGAGTTTGCGAATGGAGCAAGGAGGTTTTCGTGTGTTGCGTGTGTGGGGCGAAATATCTTCTGGTGACGAGCGCAAGGGCATTGCTCAAACACGTTGGAGGTACGCCACTCCACTTTTGCACACTAAAGTAGTGTTTTAGCGTGCAATCATTTCTGAAAGTTGCTTCAGTAATGCTCCTATAAACTAAAATTCAGCATAAGTCAATGCTCATTCTTCACTCTTTCTTGAGCAATCTATATTATATGATGTATTTTAGCCAATCATAACATGATGGAAATGTGGACGTGGATTAAGCAAAAAAGAAAGATACGAATTAGCCAGCTACGAGAATTACTCACACATTGGCAACAGGAAACGCCGTGGCAAAACTACTCTGAACTGCGCTAATCAAACGCTCCTTAAACATCTTGGTCGTGCAATGAGTCGTGGCACCTCGCTTCTCTGCAGCTGTTGGCTTCACCACACAATCTTCAACGAGCTACGCAGCCTTCGTCTTCTTCTTCAAAGGGCTCATGACTCTCACATTGAGTTGTTGAGCGATCGATGTCGAATTTGGAGGAGAAAGTAAAGTTGAGAATAGAGCTCGTGAAACACGATGCCCATTGAATTTTCGGAGAAGTGAGAGTCGAGGTTATCTACCAAGGGAACGCTTGACCTTTCGATCTGAGGCTTGACCACAGTCTGAAGATACTATCTCCAGACATGCGAGTCCATCCACGCGTTCTCTTGCGTATTGTAGTAAAGGCATATCGCCAGAGCACAAACAGCACTTGTGAGTAAGTTGTCGTGCGTCATTTAAATTAAATACACACAGCCAGTACACATAATCTTACCTATCGGGTATGTTGGGATTTCGTTACGTCGGATGGATCCGCTTTCAATCCTTTCACGATGAAAAGAATGGGTAGTTTTCGCCCTAAATGCAATGCCAGCAAACAATATCAATGATCACACGCACACACACAAGGTTTGCAAAATGTATTCGAAATATCGGCGCGTATTCCCAAAACGGTAGTCAGTCGAGAGCTGTGCGTCTGAAGATTGGACTTTCGCAGACTTGCTTGGATTTTTTGCACTCTTTCGTGATATTCCAGTTCAAACAAACCAGTTTTCAGTTAAAATAAATCAGTTTTCCAGTGTTCTCCCAAGCTTTTTTTTCAAGCAAAACATATTTTATTATATTTCAAGTAAATCATCTTTAACTAATGCATAAATCTAGTCATTGGCGTTTTTGGCCAATTACTGCACATGTATTGGCACACATAATTCTAGGGATAGGGAATAGCTTTACTTGATTTTCTTAAAGCTCATCATCAAACAATGAATTTGTTGTAGGTGCTTATAAGTAATTGGTAATTATGTTAGCTACCGAAAATAATCATACTTAAAATATTTGGATTCATTGTAAACGGTTTAAGTTATGGTTTTTTGCCATTTTCTATTGTCACACAAGACTCCTTTTGTATAATTTAAGCTTGGTTTTGGTCGTAAAAATGAAAAGCACGGACTCTTCTTTGTGAAACAATAGAAAGCGGAATTCCGTAACAAAAATAAACGTATATTCATTGCTAATTTTCGGTCGAGTCGAGACGGGTCGTTGAAGGCGTCGAGTTGGCTGAACGGGAGGAGCGCGAGTGGAGCACTCGATCCACAGTTCCAACAGACAGCCATCTGCAAAAAGCGCCACAAGCCACGAGAGCCTGCAGTCGAAGAGCTACGTTTCTTCGTTCTCCAGAGCGCCCCCACACCCACAAGACCGCACCTGAAGAGCGGAAAGGCGGAAGTGTCACCGTCACCGTCACCGTCGCATTCTCGTCGACTCCCCCGTGCGCACTTCGCGTCACTGCCAGCGCTGCTTCACGACCGCGCTGCTGAGGCTCCAAGAGAGAGAGAAAGAGAAGGGGAAACCGACAAGATCCAAGACAAAACAAGGTGCGTCTTGTGGCGAATATTGGGTTGGCTCTTGCGTGTGGAAGTGCTGCTGTGTACATGGATGTGGATGAATAGGTGAACAGAATATGAAATGAGTGCCTTCATGCAGCTTTAGTTTTGTTTGTGCGTGTGTGTATCGTGTGAGAAGTGTGTGAACGAATGCGACATGATTTCTGTTGGTGGTGGTAGTGTTGGTTGGGTGGAAGAGTAGTAATTTATTTGCGGTACATGGTGGTCGCTGACTCATATGTTTGTGTGGCTGTTGTCTTTGGTTCATAGCTAGAAAACCAAGAAGGCAGGATGGACAGCAGCGACGACGATTTCATGCCGATCGCGCAGCTCCGCAAGAAAGCGGCGTCCGCGAAGAAACCCAGCGGTGCCACGAAGGACGACGCGGACTTTGAGCAAAAGCGCGGCGACCGCGCGGTGAAGAAAGAGGTCAAGTATAAGATCGAATCGGACTCGGACTCGGATTCGATCCCGCTGGTCCAGCTCAAGAAGAAGTTCCAGGAGACAAACAGCAGCACCAAAAGCAGCAACAACAACAGTAGTAATAGTAAATCCGTGAAGAAAGAAGAGAAGAGGAACAGCAGCAGCAGCAACAAAACCACTGGCGTGAAGCGAAAGTCGCCCTCCAAGCCGACGAAACCCGTGAAGAGCAGCAAGACATCGGGAAAAGCCAGCGCCACTGACAACAGAGCAAAGAAAGTGAAGAAAGAGAATGGCGCGGCGGCGATGCGCAAGCTCAAGGTGCACTCGAAAGCGGAGCGTCTCGATATGGCTATCAAAGCATATCGGTGGTGGAACGCGGAGGAATTGCCGGAGGGCATCCAGTGGCGCTCGCTGGAGCACAATGGCGTGATGTTTCCGCCAGCGTACATTCCGCACCACGTGCCGTTGATCTACGATGGCAAAGAGATGCAGCTCACCCCGACACAGGAGGAGATCGCCAGTTTCTACGCCGCGATCCCGAAAGATGGTCCGCAGCTGAGCGTACCCAAGATCGCGAAGAAGTTCAACGAGAACTTCTTTGCGGACTTCAGGAAGGCGCTTGGCAAGAACCACGAGGTGAGGAGGTTTGAGCTCTGCGACTTCTCGCTCATCGCCGCGCGCTTGGAAGAGCAACGTGAGGAGAAAAAGAACATGACCAAGGACGAGAAGCTCCCGGAAAAAGAGCGGAAGGAGATGGAGCTGTTCACGAACGGGTTCGCGATCGTCGACGATCATTTGGAGAAAGTGGGCAACTTCCGAATCGAACCGCCTGGTCTGTTCCGAGGTCGTGGAGAGCACCCGAAGACTGGTACGTTGAAAGAGCGCGTGATGCCAGGCGAAGTGACTGTGAACGTCGGCATTTCCGATCGCGTGCCAGTATGCAACGTCCCTGGCCACGCGTGGAAAGAAGTGATTCATCGCGACACGGTCTCATGGCTCGCGTACTGGAACGAGAACGTCATGGGCGGCATCAAGTACGTGTGGCTGGCGGCGAGTTCGAGTTTCAAGGGCAAGTCGGACATGGCCAAGTACGAGAAAGCACGGCGTTTGAAGAAATGCATTGAGAAGATTCGCAAGGACTACATCAAGGGCTTGAAGGCGAAGGACATGTTCACGCGCCAGCGGTCCACGGCGATGTGGGTCATCGATGTGCTGGCGCTGCGTGTCGGCAATGAGAAGGGCGAAGACGAAGCGGATACCGTCGGATGCTGCAGTCTGCGCGTGGAGCACGTCTCCTTTAATGAGACCAACTACGCACTCACGCTGTCGTTTCTGGGAAAAGACTCGATGCCGTACAACAACACGGTCGAACTGGCGCAGTACGGCGACGTCGGCAAGCTCATCTACGGCAACTTGCAAAAGTTCTGTACCAAGAAGAAGAAGCAGGAAGAGGTGTTTGACGAGCTCACGGTCACAGAGCTGAACAAGCACTTGAGCTCGCTGATGCCGGGCTTGTCTGCCAAGGTGTTCCGTACGTTCAACGCGTCGGTGACCTTGGAGAAGGAGCTGCCGTATGAAGTCGATTCAACGGGCAAGATGGAAGCTGCGCCGAAGGTTGTCACGTACAACGACGCGAATCGCAAGGTCGCTATTCTGTGTAACCACCAGCGCACGGTGCCGAAGTCGTTCGACACGACGTTAGAGAAGATGGCTGCGCAGCTCGAGCAGCTGAAGGAGCAGCTGAAGGAACTGAAGCAGATGGAATCTTACATCACGAAGGGCAAGAGCAAGTCGATCAAACTGAAGAGCAGCGACGGCAAAGAAGAGGACGCCGCGCAGAAGAAAGCGGAGGCGCATTTGTTCCCGCGCGTGCCAAGCGCTGACCAGGTCGCGAAGAAGATTGACGGCTGGAAGAAGAAGATCGAGAGTCTGTCGCTGAAACTCCAAGACAAGACCGACAATAAGGAAGTCGCACTGGGCACGTCCAAGATCAACTACATGGATCCGCGCATCTCGGTCGCGTGGTGCAAGAGGGTACGTGCTGCTTGCATGTTATAGGAGATCGTTTGTGTTTGAAACTAACCAATTTGTGTCTTTTGTTACCCCTACAGAACGAAGTCCCGATCTCCTCCGTGTTTTCGAAAACCCTCCGCGAAAAATTCGTGTGGGCGATGGACGTGGACCCAGAGTGGAAGTTCTAAAGCGCATGGACCTTCAAGCTCGCTTCTCAGACAATAGCCGTGTGCGATGGTATCACAGCAGCAGCAGCAGAGCAGAACAACACAAATCTGGACAGATGCGATCACACAAAGCGGAGAGAAGAGAACTTTGTCCGCGTTGACTTTTTCATGCTCACAATACTAACGAATTCAATAGAAAGTCAACCCCCCGGTGTGCCAGCTAACTCTCATCCGATCATGTAGTATGCTTTATGCTCGGTCGTGTGTCTCATTTCCATTCGTCAGCGCGCTTCTTGAGCTTCTCCATTAGGTCCATGTGCCCCCGTCGCTTTGCGAACGCCCACGCCGCGTCGCCGTTGCAGTCCATCAGACACGGGTTCGCGCCGAGCGAGAGCAGCTTATTGACCGCGTCCTCTCGTCCGTGGTGCGCCGCTGCCATCAACGCGGACGACATGTCCGACTCGACGCGCTGGAAGTTGACATCCATGCCATTCTGGATGAGACTGAACACGGCGTGGAAGTCTTCCTGGCGGAATGCCTTGTAGATCGCCTGGTCCATCGCCGAGCCCAGCACCTGCACGTTGCGGTCGCTCACCGAGAGACTGCCCGTGGGCTTGGCCGCGATCTGGAGCGCAGCGGAGGTAGCGGCGTGGCCAGCAGCCGCTGCGGCCGACGGTGGGTTGCACCGGTCTTTCTGCACACACTTGACACAGTACGAGCAGCGCTCGCAGCGCTTGGCCGTCATACGGCGACAGAAGCGACAGTGCATGCGCTCGCCATACTGCATCACGTGACCGAGCCCCTTGATCTTGAGCATGAGCGACGCGCTCGCGTTCGACTGGTTCACGTTCGTGATCACCTGCTCGTTGCCGATGAGTAGCTCATCGTCGTCGTCGTCCACGTACTCGACCAGCTCGTCCTCCTTGTTCACGCCGTCGATCTGCAGAAAAGACTTTGGCTGGTATTCTAGGATCGCTAACGGCGAGATGCGCGTCGACGCTACTCCTCCAGTCGAATTCGAGTTCGCATTCGACATGCTGCTGCTGGAAGTCGACTTTGGCTCCGAGGACGTCGTGGAGGTCGGCGGCGGGACGCTCGCGGCAGCAAACGCGTTTCGCGCTGAGACGTCGACGACCGAGCCGGCGACTGGCTTGGGCTTTGGCTGCTGCTGCTGGCGCGTGCCGTTGTGGTCGTTCGCATCACCTCCGTTTGAGAACGACGACGACGAGGAGCCGCCGTTGCTTCGCCCCTCTTTGAACGTCGACGGCACGCCGCACGCGCTCTCAAAGTGGCGTCTGTACAGGTTGATGCGACTCCACTCGGTCGCATAATCTAGTACAACAAGTCGTCCCATGCCATACAGTATAATTAGCATTATTCCATGGTGATGATGATCATCAATCAGAGCAAATGAATATGACGATGTACCAACCTGAGCCTGCGCCGTCGAGCAGTTCGATGAGGCGCGGGAGAGTGTCACAAAGATAAGCGTTCTGCTTTCTCGTCGCTTCAGTTTGTACATTCGTGTCCAGTATCTAACGCATCAAACAATACAAACAAGTAGCATGCGTTAGGTTGACTCCATCACTAGCATGTGCAAGAGCGCAGTGAGCAGCGAGCTACTGTACGCACGCGGAGCAGCGCGCGCACTTGCGAGTACATCTCAATACGCTTCTTCTCCTTGGACAAGCCCGACTCTTTCTTGCGCACGCCGTCCATGAGCCACTCGTTGAGCACCCGTAGTCCATTCTCGGCGTAAAAGCTGTCAACACCGCCGCCGCCACCATCACCAACGGCAACGAATACAAGTATCACACGTACAACAGCCCGTTAATGACATGCACATGAGCCTCATGCGCTAGGACAGACAAAGCAATAGAAGCGACGTATCATCAACTCACATCTGTGCGTCCATGTCGTTGAGGTTGGTGATGAGCATCGCCAGGATCGCGCGGTGCGTGAGCGTGTGGATTGACGGCATGAGCTTGCAGAGCACCTGCGTGCGTTCGGTGCCGATCACTTCGCCCTCGTCGTTCATGAGGAAGCCGAGCACGCTCACGACGTTCATGGCGTCCGCGTCCTCCCAGATGCGCGTGCGCATCGTGTTCTAGCCAGTTGCGAGAGAGAGAGAGAGTGGAGCGGCGTTGGCTTAACGGAACAGCTCCCTGCTTGACGGAGCTCTTAGATTCTTCGTGGTGCGCGTTGTGAATTGATGCGCTTTTCAAAGCAATTTTCAAAAAGGCTAATTTATTTTCTACCAATAGTAATCCTAATTTTGAGATTAACAAACTTTCATTGGATTTAATTAAATATTTGCAGCCAATCAGAGAGCGAGAAAAAGAAAATCTCAGCAGCCCAAACCAACTTGTTATCACAGAAAAATAGAGCCACCGAGACGATGGCGACGGACATGACGTCCGCGCTGCGCGAGTTCGCGTTCAAGAAGCTGACGGAGGCCAAGCAGAAGGGTGCGACGCTGGCCACCGCCACCGCCGCGTCCATCTCCAGCAACGTGCCCGCGTCTGTCGGCACGTCCTTCGTCTTCCGCTCGCCCGCCTTCGCGCAGCAGCAGAACCAGCAAAATGCGCCGCAGAAGGACGTGTCGCTCGAGAAGAAACTGCACGCGCTCAGTACGTGTCGACTCTGATTGCTATGTCAATGCCTTTGGTCTGCTCTATTTGTTTATGAGCTAATGCGTTGGTTATACATGTGCATCTACAGAGCAGTCGAATGATTTCCTGCGCGACTCGCTCACGGACAACGCGACCGACCGCCTCGACGGCGCGATTTACAAGATGGACCTCATCAACGAGTCGCTCGCGTTCACGATCGAGAACATCCAGGTAGACAACCTAAGAGCAAAGCAACAAAGGCGTCCTTATAGGCTTTGCTTTGCATTGTGAGCTGACTGAACTGTTCTGTTGTATCGCGTTTGTGACAGGAGTGCTCGCACGTGATGAAACTGCTGAGCCGCCAGCTGAAGGACAACGCGGCGATGAAGAACGAGGCCCACAAGACGTTCTACCGCCCCACGCCCATCATCCAGGACGGCTCGCTAGAGGGCAATGGCGAGATCCACTATCAGTATTAGGCACGGAGGTGGTCAGGGGCCATTGTGTGTCTGTTGAAGAGCTCCTCGCTAACTACCGGTAGGAGAGTGCTTGCCACTCCTAATTGAAATTCAGTGTAACAATCAACTAGAACAATCAACTGTCAATCGTGTGTGTGGCAACCGACGGAGTTCCGCTGAGACCCTTTGAAGATATGCGAGACGACCTTGCCTCGGATCGCGCTCGTCGCCGCCTTCCAGATGTTCGACGCGGCGTTCGTATCTCAGTTCCATAGCCTCGAACAAGTCTTACACCTGGCCAGCCCGTGACGCAAGATTATGCCGTTCCTGTACAGTCGAGGATTCTCGCATTCCTGGAACGTCTCGCACTCGCCCTGTTCGCACGCGCTGCATCTGCCGCTGGTGGTCTTGAGGCAGTAGCTGGAAATTTGTAGCAAGCCTTTCATGCGACCAATACTAAAAATCTATATGTCTTCTACAACATGCGGATCCTTATTTTCTCGAATTCGGCCGGCATTGGAGGGGTTAAATACGATAAATAAATACCCCATAATTGCTAAATTTCCACACCTGTTTGTTACCAGCAAGAACGAAGGCAACAAGGCAGCAACCAGCATGCGCGGCATCTTCCTGCTCTTCGAGGGCGTCGACCGCTGCGGCAAGACGACGCAGACCAAGCTGCTGCGCGACGCACTAGCAGCTGCGGGCCAGTCGGCGCAGCTGCTACACTTTCCCGATCGCAGCACGGCGATCGGCCAGTCCATCCACTCGTACCTGACCACGAGCACGAGCATGGACGACCACGCGATCCACCTGCTCTTTTCGGCGAACCGCTGGGAGGCCGCGGCCAAGATCGAAGCGCTGCTTGCTAGCGGCGTGCACATCATCATGGATCGGTACTCGTACAGCGGCGTGGCGTTCTCGGCCGCGAAACCTGGCATGACGCTCGAGTGGTGCTGGCAGCCGGAGGTCGGACTGCCCAAGCCGGACGCTGTGGTCTTCCTCGACATCCCGGTGCACAAGGCGTCCACGCGCGCAGATTTCGGACAGGAGCGATACGAGACCACAGCGTTCCAGGAGAAAGTGTACGCAAACTTCCACGAGATCATGGCGCGCCAGACGCCCAAGTGGCACGTGCTGGACGCCACCGAGACCATCGAGCAGGTGCATGCCAAGGTCATGGAAGTTGCGCAACAGTGCATCGCGACCCAGGTGAGCGCGCCGCTCGCGCACTTTGAGCGCCTATAGAGGAGAAAAGAGGGAAAGGACAACAAGACAGTAGAGCACAACATTCAAGCACGCTGTAAGTGCATTTGCGAGTGGTAAAATGGCCCACCTGGCAACAGCAGCAGTGGGTCTGTATCAAGCAGACGTATGTGGTTGCAATATTGATCTTGTATTTCATTTATTCGCGATCGTTGTGGCGGTTTGTGTGCTCTTCTATTGTGTCTCTGCTTTCTGTGCTGTTGTTGCTGCTGGTGGTTGTCTCACTGTCTCGCTTGTGTGGACAGATGGTAGACGAGAGGAGGACCTTCCTGAAGAGGACAAGGAGCTGTTCGCACCATCTGCACTGCGTGGCGGTGTCACCACCCTTGCTGCTAGAGGAGAAGATTGAACGGCGCTGCTGAAGCTCCCCGTCTGGTGCAGAAACTTGTGCATCTGCGCAAAGTCCGCCCGCAGGACCCCGCTCTCGCCATTCCGGTAGTAACTCTGGATACGCGGGCGTCGTCCTCCGCTGCCCTGCGTCAGCGGTCGCTGCTTGAGTTGCTGCGGCGCTCCTAACGTATCCGACTGCTGCGAATACCGGTCATGGTGCTCGTGAGCTGGCGGCGCGTATGGCTCTCGACTGGTGTTCGACTGACCACAGGAGTGTCCATTTGCAGCTCCACCAGCAGCAGCAGCAGCAGCTTTCGTGCCAAAGAGCGAGTTTCGACCGAGACTGATGTTGCCAATGCTGATGTGGAGAGAGTCAGTCGATTTCAGGAATTTGTCGTTGTGGTCTGCTGAAGATAGGTAGACAGCAGCGCTTGCCTCTTCGCTCTGATGCCGCCGATACGCGTCGCCATCGCGCCACATGCGCATCTGCATGCGGTCGAGGAAGAGTCTGTGCACAAGAGTCAGACTGCTGCTGGAGCGACCGTAGCACATGAAGAGCCACCCAAATGCCTCCTGTGGCGTGAACTGCAGGTGCTTCATCAAGTAGCAGCCAATGTACATCGCAGCTCGCCCCGATCCAATTGAAGAGTGGACAGCTACAGTCCCCGTCGTGCTCTCACAGGCGTCAAGGAAGCGTAGGAGAGTGCTGTCGTCCACAGAAGGCGCCTGGCCATTATCAACCTCTGTTACTGCTGTTGGTGGCGACAGATCGAGTACCTCCATGCCGCTATCTGCGAATTGGCTCTCGTCGCAGCTCTGCTTGATGAGACTGATGACCAGAATCACTCTTTGCTGCTTCAGTACCGGCACCACGGACTGAAATATGGGGTTGGCGCGTTCGTCCTGGTCATTTGATGGCGCTTCGTCTGAAGTAATTGCTGATACAGCTGCTGCTGCTTCTGGAGATGATCGGGCATCCTCTGGCCCAGCAAACACCATCAACCGCTTCGTTATCCACGTTATTGCACCGATTTCGAGGATGCCACGGTGCTGCTGGTCAACATGGCGCCTCAATGCGTCCAAATCGGAGCCGAGTAGCTCCATCTCCAAACCCTTGGCGAATCCGAGTAGCGGCACAAGGAGATTCACCGGTGACTTCGACGAAGGCTTTAAAGTCCGTTTAATCGAACACGCCACTGGCGGAAACAGGAACTGGAGATGTTCGAACGGCGCGACGGCCTCGTGTGGGGATAGCTGCAGGTAGAGCAGCCGCCAGCGACAGATCAGGTGGATAGCCCTGGTTTCTGTATCCACATTCCTCCGTCGTAAGTAGAAATAGTGGACTTTGGCGGATTTGCTGCCATTCTTGATGCTGCAAGTACTGGCGATCGGTAATCTATCGGAACTGGAGCCACCCGAGCTGCTAAGAAAGCCTGCGAGGTAGTCGTAGAAGCGCACTGTCTGGCGGAGCTCATCGACTGAACCCCTCGGGTCTTCTCTAGGAAGTATTTGGTCGTCAAGTGAGACGTACTGGACCCCAGGTGTCACTGAGAACCTGATCTGCTCGACAGGACGCTGGTCATCGCTATTGCCGTCGCTATCATCTCCTCGTGGCTGCTCTTGATGCAACGACAATCTCTCGGTCTCGCGGAGCGCCACAAAAAAGAACCGCTTTGGCAGGAACTCGATTGCGTGCGACGCTACCTGCTTGGGCTTGCACTTCATCCTCGTGAAGACCAGTCGACAGAGCTCTCGACCTCCACAGACGCTGCAAAACGAGACTTTGATCAGGGAGGAGCGGCCATTTGCGTCTCGAGAACGTGAGCGTTAGAAGGGCTGCAATGACCGACTGTCTGTTTGTGGTGGTTGGAGTCGACGACTGAGTCGCGAAGGAAGATTTTTTATTAGCGCTCCACCTCCTATAAATACGGCGAACTGGGTTTCGTGCACACCTGATATTTCAACTTCTCAAGCGCTCGTTCACACACGCATAGGTTTACAGGCTTGACGCCAGCTCACTCGCCTAAATGCACGCCAAACGGAAGGTTCCAGATCATCGCCAGAACTCATGAGTCACGGCGAGTGCTGTGAAAGACCAAGAGCCACGAGAGAGGTACAAGCCGAAGATATTACAAATGGCGTCCATCTCAGCGCTGCTCGCCTTCGGAGGTGGTAGCAAACAGAGTTCGCTCAAGACCAAGACGCAACAGAAGAAGTACGAGGTCTCCAATAGCAACAAGAGCAAGAGCAAGACTTCAACAGAGAACTTATTGGCTGCCAGTGGCTCGTTAGCCTTACCGGACAAACCCAGCACGGCGAGGAAGAAGCTGAGGACAACAGAGAATCCCGACATAAAAACCGTGAGAGCGTACGAAGAAGCGATCCGGCGGCGCGATTTCCAGCAGGTGCTCTGGATGATTGCGAATGGCGACGTGCCCGCAGATCACGAGACTGTGAACGGTGAGAACGCGATCTTGGCCGCCGTGGCTGCGAAGAGCGCAGACACGGTTAGGATGCTCGTCGACAGGTAAAAGAAACGAGCAGCGCTCTAATAGGCGATGTTCAGACCTTACTTACTAACTCTGTGAGTGATTGATATCACCATGTTGCATTCTATAGCGGCGTGTCGATCGACAGCGCCAACCTGAAGGGTTACACGCCGCTGATGAAGGCGATCGCTGCTGCCGCCCCCTTTGCAGAGGCCGTGAGCGTCGCACCCTTGCCGCAAAAGGCGTTGAAACAGATGCCACCGCTCAAGTTCCTCGACCAGAACAACTTAGTTAATGACCTCACGGATGATCCAGCGCTGCACCGGTTCGACAACGGAATCGTCCAAGCGGTCCTAGAGCTCAAGCCCGACGTGCTCAAGCGCGACTTGCTGGGCAAAATGGCGTTCGACTGGGCAAAATGCACGGGGAACCTGCCGGCGTTGCGACTGCTGGAGGCATACCACCGTGCCAACTCGCTACACAACGCCGCGTCCTCCAGTCGCGGACAGCGTATCGCCGAGTGCCTCGCGCTACTCAAGCGCCACGAAATGATTGTTGCAGGCGTCGAGCGCTTCCTGGCGCAACACCGCTTTAACGAGCACGAGTTTGTCGAATTTCTGAAATCATCGATTTACAAACTCCCGTTGGAGGATTTCACCAACTGCGTTGCGGACCTCAACGTCGCGCGCGTGACTATTTCAGACATGAAATTGTTAGAGAGTGACCCCAACGCTTCATTTTTCATCAACCACGAGACGAAACAGGGCTGGACGCCGCTCACAAAGGCTGCCTCGAACGGGTATGTGGCCGCGACCCAAGTGCTGGTTGAGTTGGGTGCTCAGCTGAACCATGAGACGCGGCTACGCCACACTGCGCTCACGTGGGCGTGCTACTGCGGCCACGAGCCGGTCGTGCTCTATCTGCTGCGCGTTGGCGCGATCGTCGACCAGCAGACGCGAGAGAGCAAGACCGCGCTCATCCACGCCGTCTGCAACTTGCAGACCAAGATCGTGCACCACCTGCTGCTTGCGCTACGGGAGCAATCGTACCCGGCTGATGCGAAGGACGCGTTCGACACGGAGGCCACGGCGCTGAACCGTCGCAAGAGCATGAAGTCGGCGTGGAAGCGCGTGGTGGAGCCGATGGAGAACCGGCTCGAGTGGCACGAGGCGTTCGGCAACTTGGTCCACTTGAAGGACCAGCAGGGCAAGAGCGCGCTCGACTACGCGGAGGAACTCAGTCGTGGTCGTGGTAGTGGAGACCAAGCCGATACTGCTAACGCTGTACTAACTCATTTGCGAAATGCGATTTACGACGCCCAGGTTCACGCGCAATACGTGGAGAAAAACGAGGAGCGCGTCCGCAGGACAAAATGTAAGTCCCCCGGCTGCGATTTCGTTGGCCCCAGGGACCTGATGCCCGTACACGAGCAGCACCAGTGTCTCAAGCGCATTGTCCACTGCGAGCAGTGCACGGCACCGATTGTGTTTGACACGCAGGATAAGCATGATCGCTCGGACTGCGAGATGCGCAAAGTGCCGTGTGTGAACCTGCAGTACGGCTGCCACGAGCACGTGCTCTGTCGAGATTTGCAGTCCCACGCGACATACCATTGTCGAAAACGCCTGACAGACTGTCGGCTGCAATGTGGAAAGACACTCCACTTTGGTGAGATTATCCCCCACGAGACGACACAGTGCCCACATCGGATGGTCGAGTGCGCAATGGGCTGTCCAGCGACGTTCCTAGCCAGGGAGAGCGGTGACCACAAGCGCAAGTACTGTCCAAAGCGGTTGGTCGCGTGTGTGGGCGAGAAGAAGAGTAAGACCGGAGGCTGCGGGGCTTCAGTCGCAGCAGATGAGATGGACTTCCACCTGGCGCATCTCTGTGAGAAGCGGAAGTTCGCCTGTCAATGGAATATCAACGGGTGTGACGAAGCAATCGGCGGGTCACCAGAGAGCAGGTACCACCACGAGCACCGTGAGTGTTCCTTTCGCCCTGTGGCTTGCAGGAATGGCTGTACGCTCAGCGGCACGATCTTGGGCTGTTTTCTATCAGAGCACTACAAGTGGCAATGCGTACTGGAGCCAAAGTCCTGTCCAAATCACTGTGGAGAATTTGGTGAAGGTGGTGATAGTACAAAGTTGCTGCCAGCTCATCTGATGGACGTACATGTCCTTGAGGATGCGGGTGACTGTGAAAAGCGGCTGACGCGCTGTCCTTTGGACCTCTGCGGCAAGAAGATCCGGATCTTTGACTTGCAGCGCCGCCAAAATGGAGATGATGACAATGCGGACAGTTTGATGAGTGCAGATTTGGTGCTGAGTGGAGCCGAGAGACGGATACCAAACCTTCGGGCATTAACGCAGCGTGTAGCTATGTCGAAGCGCTTTCTCGGCTTGCTCTCAGACCTCGAGCCAGACGACTCAGGTGAACTTAGTGAAGCTCTTCCTGAGGGCTGGGAGTTCTTTACGAGAAGCAAGGCGAACCAATTTCTGATCCAGTGGCTCAAGGATCTGCACCAACAGCTGGAAAGCGACCTGAAACAAGTCGAGACTGGGAAAATGGTTCACGCGACGCAGTGCCGAGTGCTAACGTACGCTCAGGTAGACAGGAAGCACCTGGTGGAGTTTCCCGACGGTCACTCGGAGTGGATCTCGCTCGCACAGAGAGAGTTCGAGATCCTAACCCCGCAATCTCCAGCAGCTGTGACGAATGACAACAGCAATAGTATTAACCCACTGACAGTGTTCCAGTGCCGAATGATTCTAGCCAACCAGGTCGCATCCCACACTGAGAACGAGTGTCTGCTTCGCCTCGTGCCCTGCCCACTTGAATGCGGACAGCGTCTGCCGTCCCAGGGCCACTTAGCACATATCACGAAGCGCTGTAACATGCGTAACGCGTCCTGTCGGCTCGGCTGCGGGTCCGTGATGCCCTACCTGTCTCTGGGCGAGCACGAAGAGCTCCATTGCGAGCTCCGCTCGGTCTTCTGTGAACACTGTCACGAACAGCTAAAATGGCAGGCGCTAGTCATGCATCTACAGAAATCCTGCGAGAAAATACCTCGCCGCTGTCGCTTTGGCTGCTTGGACAAGGTCACGTGGTCCGAGCGTGAGGCTCACGAAGCCTCTGAGTGTCCAAAACGGTTGGTCAAGTGCGCGAAATGCGAAAAATCCATCTGGTTCTGCGAACAGCAGGTCCACGAAACCCACGAGTGTCCACTTCGAGACTACGGGTTGTGTGACTCCAAGTGTGGGGAGACCCTCAAGTTCAACGAGGTCGGCCACCACTTGCTCTTCAACTGCTCGCAGCGCGTGGTCATGTGCCACGCATGCGACCAGCGGACGGTGTTTGCGAAGCTCCAGGAGCACAAGGACCTCCTGTGTCCCCAGCGGTTCGTCCACTGCCGTCGCGGTTGCGGCATGAAGCTGCGCGAGATGGACGCCGAGCTTCACGAAGAGGGCGAATGCTCGAAGCGCCTGGTATTCTGCAGCAACAAGTGCGGCGTGGAGGTGCCCTGCTGCGCGCTGGGAGAGCACCTGGAACTCACGTGCGATATGCGCGTGATCGAGTGCCCCAGCGGCTGCCAGGAGCGGCTGTTTGCGTACCAGTTCGAGAACCACTGGCGGCGCTGTCGACAGCGCATTTTTCCTTGCGGCACGGGCTCCAAGGCTTGCGCGCGGCCGATTCGCCTCTGGTTCGCAGACCGTAAACTTGTTCACTGTGCGCTGCACAATGAGAATGCGCTGCTCTGGGCTCTCAAGAGTCAAGATGAAGACCTCGTGGCGTACTTTCTACAGAACGTTCAGGCTTCACAAGCGCTGCAAGAAGAGTTTGCGAACGGGTTCTCGGCGTTGTCAATGGCCGTGAGTGTGGGAAACGTGGATATTGTGAAGCTGCTGCTGCGCTTCGGCGCGGATGTAAACCTGGAGACCTCAAGGGGGAGGACGGCGCTCGCAGAGGCGTGCATGGCGCAACACGTGGAGCTCGTGGAGCTGCTGGTCGAGCAGCGCGCGAACGTCTCGCAGACAAACCGCCAGGGCCGCAATCTCATGAGCATGGTGCGGTCGCTCGCCGCAAACTCAGCTTCAGCCATCAACAAAGAGGACGGTATGGAGAATTCCAAATGGACGGCGATTCTCGCGCTTCTCGAAGAGCGCGAGGCCATGGAACGCGACCAGCGTGAGCTTTTCGTGGCGATCGCAACCTCCAACTATGAGTTCATGGCGCAGTTTCTCAAGTTTTCCAGTAGCAGCAAAAGCAAAAGCGCTCATCCTGGGGATCAACTGGAGATACTCCGTCAAGACCTCGAAGAGAAAGAGAAACTGGTGCAAAAGGCGCAGGCGGAGCACGCAGACGCCATCCACATCTTCAATGAGAGCGTCGCGGACGCCGAGTCCAAGATCGCCAGCGTGTCCAATCTCTCGGAGCAGGTGCTCGACTGCAGCAGCCAGATCCAGCGGGTGGACACACATCATGACGCCTCTCTCGCGGACTCAAGCGCGCTGGAAGTCGACATGCAGAAGCTCATTCGCGAGATCACGGCGCAGGATATTGCCAAGCTGCTCAACGTCCACGTGCCCTCGGACGAGTACCTCGTGGTCATGAAGTCCATCTGTATGATCAGTGGCGTTCTACCGCGCGGACGTCGGAATGCCGCCGAGTACACAGACATGGAATGGTGGAAGGCGGCGCAGGCGCTGCTCATGGACCGAACGCTGCTGCAGCGGCTGCGCGGGTACCGGAAACACATCGTGACCCCCGATGTGATGGCCAAAGTGCGGCGCGAGTGCATTCGCACGCCCGCGTTCGCCGCGCCCACAGGGCCTTTTGAAGGTCTCAACGTTGCTGTGGACGACAAGGATCCCAACGCGATCGTGGAAAGGAAGATCATCACAAAGCTCCCGCCAGTCGAAGAGCTACGAGGCAACATCGTGGCGTTGCTGGCCACGTGGGTGAAAGGCGTCGAGATGGAGTACAAGTCGCGCGCGGAGCGACAGACCTTGGGCGAGCGGAAGCGAAGACTCGCGATATCGCTGAGTAGCACACAAGAGACGCTGCAGCAGACCAAGTTTGACATGCAGGTGGCCACGCGCTCACTCCCTGCGCGCCAAGAAGAGGTTCGTGAGGCGAAAACGAAGGCCGAAGCTCAGGAGAAAGAGCTCTTTGCAGCGCAGCAACGTCTGAAAACTTACAAGATTCTTAGCTTCTCGGCTTTGAACGGCCACACGCCGCTCTCTTTTGCGTCAGCGGTGGGCAACGAAGCCATGGTGCACACGCTGCTCACGCATGGAGCACTTGCGGGCTATGCGGAGGAAGAGCAGCACCTATGCGCATCATTCGTACAGCTAATCATTCGGGACTTTCTCCAGAAACAACGTGCGAGGGTGCTACACGAGAAGAACCCGCTTCTGGTGGTCAAGTCGCGCTCGGACGAAGCGGTCAACGCGCTCGTACGAAAAGTTGCGTTCACGTTCCTGTTGAGCCACTTTCGCCGCAAGATCGTATTCTTCCGGCAGACGCACCGCGTGGCGCTCCACGAAGCGATCTTCAACGGATTCCCCCATATCGTGGAGATTTTACTCGCGAATGACGCAAAGCTGTGGCAGAAGGCCCACGTGCTGCCCTTGAAGATGTTCCCTGGTGCCATTATTGATCAAGATACCCATTCTCAGGCAGCATCCCAACATAAGCTCTCCGGTGGGTGGAAGCTGACACCACTGACCGATGATCAAACTGATAATACAAGTGGCGCTGGCAGACCCATGACGGCGAGAGAAACCCTAGAACTGGCGATGCGCAAGTTCGACTGTGGCACGTACAAAGCGAGGAAAGGATGGGATCCGAACGCTACGCACTATAGCGACACGCACACTTTCGTATCTGCCGCGCTCTCTAAGTTGGATGACGCGCTGGTACAACGCCTCAAAGAGATCGCAGCGCGCAAGAACGTCAACAAGAAAGCGTTGGAGCTCAAGACCCTTCATGCTGCTCTCGAGAAAGCGATCATCAGCCGTGATTTCCATGCCGTCTCGAATCTGCTGGACCAGGGGGCGTACGCAGACTATGAGACCAGTCGCGACGGTCGCTCGGCGCTCATGGCGGGCTGCATCGAAGAGCTCTACGTGGAGAACCCGGACAAGCGCGACGTGCTCGCGGTTGAGTTCCTACTGGACCGGCCGACGAATCACCCTTTTGTCAACTTTGAAAGCTCGATGGGACATACTGCGTTGAACACCTCGGCATTCCACGGAACGCTCTTGTGCGCGCAGATCCTGATCGACCGAGGCGCGAACGTGAACCAGGCGTCCCGTGCCCATGGGAAAACGGCGCTCATGGCCGCGGCAGCGAATGGGCAGACCGAGTTCGTGCGCTTCCTGATCCGGCAGCCGGATATCGACGTGCTCATGCAAGACAAGAGCGGCAAAAACGCTTTTGTGCATGCAAGAGAGAATGGGTTTGGCGACGCGATGCATCTTTTGGGGGCTGCGATGGCGGGAAACCGCGGACAGTTCTACTCAGGTGTGTCTGCGCTGTACAGTGTATGCAAATGGGGGTGCGGTTTCATGACGAACGTTGAGGACACTAGTGTTCAGAAAGGCGTTGTCCTCCAGAGGACACATCCGATGAGCTACCACGAAGACCACACATGTCCTAAGCGCCATTTGGCGTGTCCACTTGAATGCGACGTTGCGGACATCTGGGCTGAGAGCTTGAATCACCATGTCAATAAAGAGTGCCGATTGCGAATCGTCACGTGCGCACAGCCGAAATGTGGCGTATCGACCACACAAGAGCACTTGGAGGTTCACAACCGAGACGAGTGCGAGTTCCGCACCATCCACTGCAGCTGCGGCGAGCAGATGACCTACCAGAAACACGTCGTGCACGCGCAAAACCGATGCCCCATGCGTCTAGTATCGTGTCCTCTCGACTGTGGAGACAGCAATACAATGCTGCGCTTCATGAACGTGAAGAGCCATCAGAACACCGAGTGTCCGAACCGACGAGTGCGTTGCCGCAACGGCTGCAGCGCCAACAACTTGCTGTTCAAGGAGCGCGGACATCACGAGGCCCAGTTGTGTCCGCTTCGACGCGTGCAGTGCAAGTGGGGTTGTGACGAAGCTGTGATCGCGAATTCTCAGCAGCACCATGAAAGTGAAGAGTGTTTCGTGCGCCAGCTGATCTGTCCAAACAAATGTGGACAGCTCAACGTCGTGTTCGCGGAGCTGGAAAACCACGTCGCTGAACTCTGCGCTCGCCGCTTGGTGGCGTGCACGCTTGGCTGTGGTCGTAAAGTGCCGCTGCACATTATGGACAACCATTTGCGCTCAGAGTGCCGGAAACGAGTCGTGACGTGTGAGTTGTGCAGTCAGCAGCTTGTGGAAGACGACCGAGTCGCCCATCAGAGCTCGTCGTGCTCGCAGCGGATCTCGTTGTGCGGTTTGTGCGGCCAGACCAACATCCCCTACGGTAATCTCGCCACTCATCGCGCTGAGCAATGCAAGATGCGACAGGTGCAGTGCAAGTACAAGTGCTTCGTGAAGTTGCTACTCGCGCACGAGAAAGAGCGCCACGAGAGTTCGGAGTGCGCGTTCCGCCCCATCTGGTGCCCGCTCGGCTGCCGCCAAGTGTTCGTCGCCAACACGCTCAAGAAGCACGAGCGCGTGTGCGAAATGCGGTTCGTCGTCTGCTCGCTGGGCTGCGGCACCGAGCTGCGCGAGAAGGATCGAGTGGACCACGAGCGCTCTGAGTGTAGTCATTCGCGGCAAAGGTAATGTCAGCGGCGAGTGTAGCCATTTTGGTGGGTATGTTCTTGCCATTCAACATAGAACACGTTGTTTGAGTTTGATAAGAACCGTATCACGTTGCAATTGCTAGACAACGATTTCGACAGATGTGTTGTAAACCCTCTCTAAAACGATTACGGCTTGACAAAACCTGAGAAACGAAGTGCGAGAAAGCGCAAGCAAAAGCAAAAAAGCGCGAAGATGCCAAAGTGTCGCCAATGCCAGCGCTCGCTGGACGCTGAGACGTCGCAATCTGCCGGTTCGTAATGGTATTAGCGCGTAGATCGTACACGGAGCTTCTCGCTGATATGATTTGCTGCTGTAGGGCCGATCTTGGGCGAGAGCTACGTGCTGCTGCCGACGTCCCTCTCGCCGCGCGCGATGCAGCAGCAGCAGGCGGCATCCAGCATGCTGCTGATGGAGGAGAGCGCCATGGGCTTCATGGGCGACGCGTTCGGCGGCGCATCGAGTGTCATGGGTGAGGGATACGACTACTTCGCGAGCGGCAATCAGAACGGCCACGTGATGTCGGACCAGCGCGTGCAGGAGCAGTACTTTGGTTCGGACCAGCGGCTGTCGATAGGAAGGAAGAGCAGCGGCAGCAACAGCAGCAGTGGCAACTCGCCCAGCTCGCTCACTAGACGCAATAGCAACAGCAACAACAGAGTGAATGTGAGCGCAAACGCGTACCGCGACAAGCCGTCATCACTGGGCGAGAGCATGAGCGCCAGTGTTGTAGCGCATGCAGATCTAAGCCACCAGGTGCAGCTCATCACGACCCACCACGCCCACTGGTACGATACGATGCGGAACGTTGTGCTATTTACATGAGTCGTGTTTGCTGTATAGACTGTTGTTTAAGTTGATCATCATGGATTATAGTGCAGGGATGCCGGTGACCACACCAGCATGCAAGGAATGCGTCGACAGCATGATTCAGCAGATTGACAGGTTTGCATTACAGGCTTGCTGCTTTTCATGAGACCCGGACATTGTCGACATTTTTGCTGACGGGTGATCTTAATTTTGCTCTGCGTCTTATTTGTTCATTATCTAGACAAGCGGAGCGAGCGCGGTACGACAAGCGCAGCTTCACCGGCTACTTGCACTCCACAGGCTCCTCTGTGCGCAACGAAGAAGTGGATCAGATCAACCAGCGCATCAAATATGTAAGCGCTCTGTGACTTTTACGAGCAACAAAGTGCCCATGATTGTGTCGGATACTCATTATTACTTTTAAATGGTACTTCAGTATGAAGACGAGCTTACAGCCCTGGAAGAAAACCTGGTGCTGATGGAGAAAGAGCGCTTGGAGATCCAGGAGCGACAGCAAGCGCTGCGAGAAGACGAGTCGGCGCTTGAGCAAGAGGAAGCGCTCATGTGGAGCGAGCTCAATGAGCTGAACTTCTATAACGAGACGTTCAGCGACCTGCGCGACGTAGCACGAGCGCAGATCACCAGCATTGAGTGGAAGAACACGTCCACGCAGCAGATCAACATCTTGAGCGACATGTTCGCGATCAGCCACAGCGGTCCGTTCGCGACAATCAATAATTTCCGAGTGGGCCAACTGGCGTCCGTGCCAGTCGAGTGGAACGAGATTAACGCGGGCCTTGGTGAAGCGGCGTTGCTGCTCCAGACGCTCGCTGGAACGGTGGGACTCGAGTTCTCAGAGTATGTACAACTTCTGTGTGGGTACACTTCGATTCTGGAAAAGGTGTTGACTCATTGTACACCTGTTTGCTTGGACGGCAGCTTCAAGATCGTGCCCCTGGGGAGCTTTTCGAAAATCGTCCGCTTCACAAATCTCCGCATGGAGTACACACTGTAAGTCCACCATATCAATCCACAACTCAGCCCTCGACATTTCATAAATCAGCTTGATTTCATTTTTTCTGTAATGATTGACGACTGATTTGAAATTGATAGACACGGATCGGATCAAGACAACTTCGCCGAGTCGCACTTCAATTTGGGGCTGGGGGCGTGGATCACGTGTCTGCGGCAGCTGAGCGCGTTCGTCGAGGCGTCGGACCCGACGCTCAAGCTGCCGTACAAGATCTCGAAGCACGCGATCAACGGCCACTCGGTGCTCTTTCTCAAGAACAAGCAGACCGAGTGGACGAAGGCGCTCAAGTATGCGCTCACGAACCTCAAGTGGCTGCTCACGTGGGTCTCCACTCGCGCCATGCGCAGCTCTTAAAAAAGTGTGATGGTAACCATAACAAACAGGAGAAAATATAAATATATAATCACATAAGGGCGGCTGGTCTGGTGTTCAGAATCTGTCTACTTGTGTACAAAATGCTACTGCTAGGAAGGATATATGAAAAGCTAGCTAATGGAGAAGAAAAAATAATTACGACTCGCTCGGCCGCCGCATCTCTCTAATGTTATGCGTAGGGGAAGATCAGCGGCGACTGGGAGCGAAGATCGACAAAATGGGACGCCCGCGCGCAGTTGCTGGTCTTGGTCTCTATGGGGTGCGTGGGAAATATTTACAGCCTTCATCAGGTTCCGATTAGTTGTCGTCAGTCCATGAGGTTCTCGATCTTGACCGAATGCCGCTTGGATGGCGGGGACGGCACTGCTGCTGCCGCTGATGACAATGACGCGTCGTCCTCGTCCGCGCGCGACGACTCGCAGGAAGACGACGACGACTCGATTTCGCTGAAGAGCCGCTTCTTCTCCATCGGCGTGCTCTCCACCACCGTGTCGTGGGCTTCGACGAAGAAATGCAGCAGCAGCTTGGCGTCTTCGCTGTCGGCGGCGGCGCCACCAGCCTTGGCCTTCGTGACCACCAGCTTCTTCGCTTCGAGATTTGGTGGTCGGAGCAGCGTCTGCGACTTGTGCGGGGATGACTTCTTCGAGCGCGCGGCGCTTTGCTGCGCTCCTATTAACCCGCTCGACGTCGACGCCCCCGCGCTACCAGCACCACCACCATTCGCGTGCGCTGCGGACGCCAGCGAATCTAAAAACAGGTTCTCGACGACCGCCAGCTCCTCCGCCGCATGCGTGATCGCCAGTTGGTTCTCGTCCGTATTCTCCAGCGCGCGGAAGATTTGCTTGCCGATCGAGCTGTTGCCCTTGAGCTTCTTCGTCACGCGCATCGCCTCGCAGTTGAGTCGCTTGGCCAGGTACCAGCGCAGCGACGTGCCGTCCTCGACGTGCAAGAGTCCGCGCTTGAAGTAGTGGATGATCATATTTGTGAACGCTTCTTCCTCGGGTGTCCACTTACCGCTGCGAAGGCCCGGCGGGCATTTCGACTTGGTCGAGCGCTTCTCTTTTCGTCCCTTTGCGGACGTGTCGGACTCGGTACCAGTCGATACTGCTGTCGCTGAATTGCCGGGTGTATTGGTCGTCGTGGTGAGCACAGCACGCGTCGCACGCGCACCGCTGTCGCTCTCGTGGTGGTGGTCGTAGTCGCACTGGTACTTGTCTTCAGCGGACGCGTACTCTTCGTGCTTGACGAGCATGGGCACCGGGATGTTCTTTTGCTCGACGTAGTTCTCCTGGTCGGCATGCGCGATCGCCGCGCGCGCGAGCTGCGGGAACTGGTCGTTGGACGCACCGCCGGCGGACCGCAGCTCTGCGCCGCGCTCGCTGTTGACCATCGACAGCATGCTCGTATCGTTCTCTATCGTGTCTCTCGTCTTCTTCGCGGTGATGCAGAACTTCAACGCCGGCTATGGCTGTAAGCAATGAATGGCTCTCTATCCGCGTCCAGCTTCAAGCACAGGTGTGTGGGCTCCAAATAAGCGTCGCTTGGTCCGTCAGTTCGTCCGGCCGCCGCTCTCGTTGAAGCTTGCGAATGGATTGGTTGTTCGCTGCTGCTGCTGGTTGAGGCAAGCCGCACTGTTTGAAGTTGGTGGCTCCAAGGGATTCCGCGACTCGCGGGCGCTTCAAGTACGAAAAGAGCAGACCAGACAGCGAGGGTCTGCGGTTCGCTCACTCGCTCGCTCGACGACACCAACCAAACCGAACGTGGACCACCTACAACAACAGACGATCGAGAGAGAGAGAGAGAAGAGGGTCAGCCATCGCCTGCCCGCCCATCTGTTGTGAGCGGAGCTCTTCACTCCACCCAACCAAACCCAGCACACTTTGGAGCTCTTCACTATCCAGAAAAGAGCCATGTCGCGCCACCTGTCACACCCCCAAACCCACCTTGTGTTTTTTCAAACTGCGCGCTTTGTTTGCTGCTGCCTTTGGGCTGCTTTGGTGCTGAGAATAGCTGGAGCAAGCCACAAAAATCACCAAGCCTGCGACTAAATGAATATTCACACACACACATAAGACCACAGACAGACAAGAACAAATGAGCCGCACTGTTAGCCGCGCTGAAGCACCATGCAAAGCAACAGGGGGGAAATGTAATGTGAGCCGCTTTGGAAGGTGATCAACGCCCAGGCCCTAAACATCCCCTAACGGACGCCTATTCCCTTCCTTCACGCATTCACTTCAACAGCCAAGAGACGGTCTCGCTCGTTCCCACATGCTCAGACACATCGACACAGACGCACCAAGTCACAAACGACGGAGTCTCTCAGCGTCGACGGCGACGTCAGTCTTGCCAGTCTGCTTGGATGCGGATGCGGGCTATTGATAACCGGCGAGGATGTATGGACAAGGCGTTCTGTTCCCCTAATGAAGCTTCGCTACTGGGCTAGGCTTCGATCTGAAAGAGCGACTCGATCGCTTCCTTATCGCAGGTGGCAGCACTTCAACTGGCCTCTGCCGCCTGATTGTATCGGCTAGACAGTAAGCAAGCAAGCAGGGCGAGTTATTTATTTTCTTTCCTTTTCTCTGTTCTGGTTCCAGAAGTGTACCGCTTCGCGTCCGCCAGCCACCCAATCAAAGCCCCGATTTTCTCTTTTCAGCCAATCCCTTCAAGTTGAAGTTGATATTTATGGCCAATCAGAGGGAACAGAAGACAACTTCAACTTGACAATGTCGACCATGTCAATTTTTGGCGCGCGCAAATGCAAAATGCGAATTAGGAACAAAAAGGATCACCATACGAACTGAGTGATGATTGGACACCGGATTCATTCACACAAGCACATCTGTGACAGCATACTTCAATGAAGTGCTGGAAACTTGTATGGGACAACAGTCCACCATACAAATATCAAGTGATTTTTTGCGCGCCAAAAATTTGTCATCTCTGGATTGCGACAACATACCGAAAAATCGCCAGTTCTGGTACGTAAAACCACATTTCACGCAAGATAAAAGTGAGCATTCTGATATCCAAGAGCTCGTTTCTTATTCAGCAAATCCGTTCTTTTTGCAAATCAACTCTTCTTCGCCCTGGCTCTTGCCATTCTTCGCTTCAAATACTAGTCCTTTTTCCCTTTGGACCACTGGATTCATTCATGGCTTGCCAATGGGTGCGCTTCAAAATGACGATGAGCGTGTGCTTGTGCAACACTGGGGCTCTGGGTTGCGAAATGCGGATGTGAATGGCCTTTTGCATTGGGCGCCACCGAATGGAAGGAATGCGGCGCTTCATGTGCGCAAGGAAGGTGACGCAAGGCGCCTGGGCGTATATATGTGTGCGTGTGTATGTTCAGTATCTGGTTGTCTCTCTATATGTGTGCGAAATGCGCTTCGTCTGACGCGCTCGCATGGCTCATGGCTGTTTGAAGCTCTTTGCAGCAAGCACGTTGAAGTTAACAATCTGCGCGCGCTATGAGACGTCGATCTTGCCAGCAGTCTGCTCTGGTAGATGCCTGTATCATATCTGTGTGTGCTTTGTATAGGGATTTGGCTTCGTCGTTGTGACTTGCACTGAACTCTTGCGCCTTCATTGGGGATCGCTCCATGAGGCGAGCAGATATGCTTTGACGGCGAAAGGCGCGCGAGCTCTTGGAATGAACTCAGTGGGCAGGAAGTACGACTGTGCGTGTTCTGTTGGACGGATCGCACGCCGCAATCGTATGGAGAGAATCCTTATTGTCGTGCAAGAAGCCATGCCTCATCCGAGTTGTATCGCTTCATGCATCCATCCGTCATCATTATGGTGAAGAGTCTGGCTCAACGCAGGAACGCGTACATTTACTTGACAAAACTCACGGTCCGCAAGTTGCCTGTTGAAGCGCGATATATACAGGTGTATTCAATCTTACTCACCTGCTGATAACTTTCGCTTCTGATATGATATGTGATGTTCAATGGCAAAGGCAAAAAGCAAGAAGAGCAGGAGAAAGCATGCCGGCTTACCAGCGATGCCAACCTGAGCGTTTGAGACGGTGCCAAGACCAAGCCACTTCCGCATGGCGTTCACGATCGATAGGCCGCGGTGCACGCGCGTGCACTTGCCGCCAGCGAAGCCCTCGACCGTGTACCCACAGGATCCTGCGCGGAACGCCTTCTCGTATGGCACGCTTCTGTCGCACGTCTGACCCGCCGAGGCATCAAATCCGTTGCTGCAATCTGAGAGGCCATCTGGGAACCCTGCCGCGCCGTTCGAGAAGTACATATACGAGCTCAGCGCTACCTTGATCTTCCAGTCTGCGTCAGCGCGATTGAACAGCAGGGTTTCGAAGCTTCGGTGCGCGTTCACGTCCTTGGCTTCGATGAGCACCGAGCCCTTGTCGCCCATGTCGCGCGTGCTCGAGTCGGGACTCTGCTGATCGTGGTCGTCGTTTTGGATCACAAATCGTGACGCGGGCAGGATCCACGAGCCGCACACGAGCATGCTCTTTGGGTAATCGGACGACCAGATTTTGAGCTTGGCGATGTCAGCCGCTGAGATGTCCGCCACCGCGTACTTGGCGTCCAGCCCCTTGTAGAAGTTGTAATCTGAGCTCTGGTCACACGCGAGCAGCTGGGCGTCACTGGCTCCGATGAGCACTTCGCCCCACATGAGGAAATCTGACGGCAGGCTACCGCCCATGAACTCATTGAGCTTCCCCATGATCGCCGCTGCGTCCGTTGGCCCAATGTGCTTGAGCGCGTCAATACGGAAGCCGCTGAAGCCGATGTCCAGCAGATCCACAAAATACTGTGCGATGCGCTCACGCACGTAGGGCTTGGCGGTGTTAAGGTCGCTCAGGCCCACGAGTCAGCCATTTTCCAGCTGGAGGGCGTCTTCATACGAGTCGATGCTTCGCTCGCAGTGGAAATCTGTCAGTGCGTAGGAGACAGCGGGGAACTCGAGCGCCGGATGACTGCCCGTGTACTTGTTCAGCTCATACTGAGATTTGTGCGTGTAGTACGGCGAACCCTTGGTGCTAGATAGTGCTCCCCACTTCTTGTACGTAGTTGCGGTGCCGCTCTCACTCACTTTGGTGCGATGGTGGTCGTTCATGTCGTTGCCGGCGCCAGTCATGTGGTTCACCACCGCGTCGGCGTAGACGCGCACGCCGTGAGAGCGACAAATCTGGATCATCGAGCGCAACTGCGCGCGCGTGCCCATGCGCGAGTGGAGCCGGTAGCTCACGGGCTGGTAGGCCAAGTACCACGAGTTGCGCTCTCCGTACTGCGACCAGCGACCCGAGAGCACGGCCTCTTGCGGTGGACTGATCTTCACACCCATGTACCCGGCTTTGCCAAGGAAGCCCACGCACTCGGCCTCAATGTCAACGTACGGCCAGCCAAAGAAGTCCACGATCGCACCATTTTGGCCGCCTTCCATCCCAGCGGGCTGACTTACAGCGTTCGCCTGCCAGACAAAGTTGATCGGATCGAACCCCAGTGTCCAACTCTCGCCCGAGTCGTTGTTCGGTGTGCAGACCATTTTGATGTTCAGACCAGCTTTGAGTGACGAATTCACCTTGAACGTAGACGATGACGACGACGCGCCGTTGAACGAGCACATGCAAGTCGCACTGATCAGGTCCACTCGCAGGCTCGCGCGCACCTCCATAGTTGCTGACGTGCGCTCTTGTTGGTCATAGGTCACGTGGGCGTACCCTGTTAGCGAACGGTAATCCTGGGATGCCAGCGACCAGCCTGAGGTGTTGCGCGGCGTCGTCTGCCACTTGCGGGCGTCATCGGCCGCCGCGTATGTCGTCTGCGTCGCTACGGTGCAGTAGTCTGGGCCGTCAAAGTTCGAGCACGCACCGGCAGGGGGTGTGCTGAGCGTGCTCGTGATCGCGTATGTCCCTGGCGACTGTACGTTGTAGTTGCCTCCAGCGTTGTTGTCCCAAACGCCGTTGTTGTCGTTGAACGCGAATTCCAAAGAAGTGACGAGCTTGGGCAAGTCAAAGCGGAATCATCCGTCCTCCTTTGCAAACTGGACCGTGTCGTTGCTCATGGACATCTTGACACCGGGCATCGCGGTTCATGCGATGGACTTGTCCTGGGCGTAGTGGATATTTGGACTCGTCCAATCCGTGCGGTAGTAGATGTAGAGACCTATTCCATCGTCCCACTTGGCGAGCGTCTGAGCGAAGGTCGGATCAACGGTGAGTGCGCACAACAGAGTGGTGGGAGCTTGGGCGAGGGTAAAGCTAGATGGTGACCACATTTTTGAGCGAGAGCGTGAGGTTGCTTGGGCGTTGGGCGAGGATTTGAGGCTGCTTGAGTTGTTCGGCCCTAGAAGCGGATACCTCGACGTAGGTAAATGTGGGAATGAGCGAGCGTGCCAGGTCCCTGCGCCCTGCAGTTCTGCTCTAGCTAGTCGAAATCAGCCCCGCGAGCCCTGACGTAAGCCACGCCCACCTCTAAAACGAATTTGGCAAGTCGCGCACACTCAACCAGGAGTCACCAGATAGCTGACAAGCACACTCGCCAGACGTTGAACTGAACGAAGTGAGCTGTTTGGAACCACATACATGTCGGAGGTTTGAGCAGATGTCGCTGGACGTCGACAAGGTGAAGCTGAAGCTCGACTTGCAGCGACATGGACGACATCCGAACAAGAAAATGAAAGTGAATCACCTGCACGCAGCAAGCGCGGCTTGGTTGAGTGGATGCATTTGACGTTTTGTCCCTAGTGAAGACCTTACGCATGCTCACGCCTCCCATCTGGATTCACAGCGACCTTCAAGGACAGGGAGCCTGTAGGCTTTGATGTACTACATTGGGAGCTCTCGCACAAACCAAGCCACTCAATATTGGCGTCTACGATCAATCGAGCATCATCAGAAGTGCCTGGGAGTCTGGCGACAAAGTGCTGGTTTTTGTGGAGGTAGTGGGTAAAAATAGTGAGAATGCCTGCTTGAGGTCCTGAGTAGGATACGCGGCTCAACACTGGTGGACACTGTGCTTTGTGTCTAGTCCATCGATGCTTCTACTGAAGAAGCAATGGCGGCAGTCCAGATTCCCAGAGAATGAAGCTCAGTAATTTGAAGCAGTAATGAAAACGCGCAACCTCTAAACTCGCGAGGACCTAGTTGCGTTTCGAGCCCCTCGCTTGGAAAAGAGTCAGGTGGAGACGTTTTTATTTTGCGGCACCCCAGCCAGAGTTCAGTGAAAAGCGACCTCAATGCGCGCCTATCCACTCGTCAATTCATGCACGTCATATGCGTGTCACGCGGATCACTCCACGGTGCCTCCCATGAGCTAACAGAGAGACAGTCAGCCACTTGGGAGAACTGATGGATCACATATACAGGAAACCGGATTTCTCAACGGCGGCGGTCGTTTCAGAGTTTGGCAGCTACCCACCCTGGTACTCGCAAAATAAAGCTTCGAGATTATACCCTATCAAGAAGATCAACGAGCACTTTCACGAACACTGTCACCAGTAGGGGGAATAATTTCAAAGTTGACTGGATCCACTTCCTCCTTGAAATGTAAACGCATGGGCCGCGCGCAACAAGACAAGAGCCAAACACATTTTGCAAGGCTTTCATGGACTGCGAGGGACCCTTGCGGTAAAACGACGGGTACTGTCAGGATTTTAGTGGTGAGCAGTGAGCGCGTTTTCAAAACAGTAATCATCCGTGGAAGGAAACAAGTTGTGACTTTTCAGGATCTTGAGAGGGTCTGCTTATTTATATCCAATCAGATCACTTATCTAAGTCAACCTTGACCAATCAGAGACCAGGCTAGTCGTTTCACGAATGACCTCCGGTTTTTGAAACACGAAACCTTCTTCCAAAATGGTTTCTTTTGATTTTCTTCTTCTCGGCTTCTGCAGTTCTTCTTGTTCTGGTTTGCGCGTTGCTCCAAAGTCCCAAGGACCCTAGTCCTGTGAGATCAGTCAGTATTCACACGTTCCTTCGACCGTCTTCTCTGGTTTTATGCAGTGCAAAAGTTCCAAAGGAACCTCTAAGGTCATCACCTTCCGACCTTCCAAACCAGGCGCACTCATGTAAGTCTCAATTCCGCATTTGCGCGCTCTCTGGGACGTCTCACCAGCCCGCCAACTGCCGCCTTCCGTCCCGTGCTCCCTCTATCTATTCATCTGCCCAGTTCCGAGCGTGCGCTATCCTTCCAGGTCTCCGCTCCGTCTTTCTGCTTTATCATCCCGTCCAGCTTCCACCACTGCCAACTACAAACTGACCTCATCGTAACCTGTTAACGCGTCTGAGAGGAGCCACCTCCGTCTTGCCCCTCCTCCGCTATTCGAAAATGGTCACTGCTACCAACTCCAGCGGCTCGCTCGCTGACCTGATCGCGAACGTGACCGACATCGTCACCAAGAATGCGACGTCAGTTCCAGTGTCTTCGCCCAATGCTTCAGTCATCGCGACCACTCTCGCTCCATTGTTGAGCAATGGCTCTGCCGCCGCTGCTAGGAATGCAACCGCTACTGTGACTCCAAGTCCCGCGCAACTGGCGGGGATCGCCGCCAAGAAGGCGTACTTGGTGTACATGACCGGCAAGATCCACACACTGCAGCTATTCCTACTCGCCGGGTACGGCATCATGTTCTTCCTGTGCATCGTGCTCATCGCGTACTTGCGCTTCAACCGCAACGTCGCGTTCAAAGGTGACGAGAGCGCCGCGCGGAAGATCATCCTCCCAGCGTTTGAGCCACTGCTCTCCATCCTCGCGCTGGCGACGGGCATCTACACGGCCTTCTTCTGCACGGCGCTGCTCACGAACCTGTACACGTACGAGATCACCAAGCTCGCGACGGAGGTGTTCTACTCTGGCCGACAGTTTGTGTTTCTGAGCGTCGTGGTGTTCATGCTCCAGAGCTCGGTCTCGGGACCGGCACTCCGGCGATCCCTCGCGATCACTTTCGTGCTATCCACGTACACAATCCCGATCGTCTGGTACATGACCACATACCGCCCGCCGACGGAGCTCTACACGGTGATCACGGTCTCGCGTGCGCCGATGCTGTTGCTGTACACGTACGTGTTCATCCGCCCGCCCGGACGCGCGAGCAAGCGCACGCTGCGCGAGTTCTGTGTGTTTGCGTACATCTACTACGCGCTGCTGTTCACATACAACGAGCTCTTCCGCCAGAAGAAAGTCGACGAGGGCTTCACGCTCACGTACGCAAACCTACTCTGCGGTTCGCTCTGTCCACTCGTCATCTGGCGCGTGCTGCAGGCCGACACGGAGCACTGGCGCGGCATGGGGCAGCGCGCCGTGGCGCTCCAGCGACTCTTCCGCCAGAACAAGAACCTACCGGAGCGTGTGTCGTCCAAGGGCCTCCACGTGCTCATCGAGATGCACCGCAAGTATATCATCGACTTTGCCTACCTGGAGCTCAAGCAACGCATCGGCGTCGGTGCAAGCGCGATCGTGTTCAACGGGCTGCTCAGGTCACAGATCCCCGTCGCGGTCAAGGTGTACACGCCCGCGGATTTCACGGAGGACACGGTGGCCGAGTTCTCCCAGGAAGCCGCGCTCTGCGGCGCGCTGCACCACCCGAACATCGTCAAGTTCTACGGTATGTGCGTGTACCCGCCGACGATCTGTCTGGTGTCCGAGCTTTGTCAGGGCAGTCTTGAGGACGTGACGTGTGCGATCTCTCGCCGCGCGTCGCACCACAACCGCCAGCAGATGCTGCTCAACATCGCGTACATGCTCGACGCGGCGCGCGCGGTGGCTTACATCCACAGTTTCTCGCCACCGTTCGTGCATCGCGACATTAAGCCCGCAAACTTCCTCGTGGACGCCGAGAGCACCGTCAAGCTGACGGACTTTGGTGAGTCGCGGAGTCTGCCGCGGGGCTGCATGGGCGGCGACAAAGCCTCGGGTAGCGGCTCTTCGAGGACTGATAAGACCGGGGCGACGGCGAGGACGAGCGTCACGCTCAACAGCGGCGCACACTTGCAACGCGTGCGAGGTTCGGTGACCGACCAGGCGGACGCGGGCGTGCGCATGACCGTGAAGGGTACAGTGGACTACATGGCGCCGGAGATCATCCAGGGCAAGGCCGGCCAGGCAATGTATGGCGAAGCCGCAGACGTGTACTCGCTGGGCATCACCATGTGGGACATCCTGAACCCCGGCCGCGAGAAGTTCCCCACGTCCAAGAACAACCATTTCCTGGTCTTTGAAAACGTGACGGCCGGCGAGCGGCCCGAGATGGACACGCGCGTGCACCCAGGGCTGCGGTCCGTGATTGAGAGCTCCTGGACGGGAGACCCGCGCCTGCGACCGTCGGCGCAGACCATCGTGAGCATCCTTGAGGGAATCCAGGAAGAGCTCTGCGCCGCGTTTGCCATGGAACTTGGCGACGAGCTCGAGGACGCGCTCATGGCGAGTCGTAAGCAGACCACGAGCCTCACGGACCAGAGCTTCAGCGGCAACCATGCGATCGACCTCATGGAGCAATCCCAGTACGTGAGCAGTGTGAGCGAGGCAATACGGCTGGGCAACGCGCTCATGGACGCCGGCCTGATGCACCACCTGAAACACGCGCGGCCGTTCGAGAGCTCGGACGCGCTCTACTACTTTGATGAAAGCAACATCAACCTCTGCAAGCCGCTGGTAGTCGGTGCATACGATGGCCACGGCCGCGCGACCAACAACGCATGCAAGGTGGCGCCTCTACCACAGTGCGAGCGGGATACCCTTGAGGGCGTGACACCGCTGCTGAGTGCGTCCCAGGTGCGTCGGTCGCGCCAAGTCTCGCACGTCACAAGTTCCACAAACGGCAACACGATCTCCGAGTACCTCAGGGGTGAGGGCAGCACCTCGCAGTCGGACCAGCCGATCATGGAGAATGGACTGTGCGCGTGCAGTAAACTCGGCCAGCGGCTGCAGGTCCCCAAGACCAGCGTACGCCGACGCTTCCGCCGCAAGTACAAGGTCATCGCGGAGGAAAACGTGCTGGCGGCGCGCCTGCTGCACGACGAGCACAGCCAGCTCTCGAGCTCCAGCGTCGACCGCCTGCGCTTCGACTCGAGCGAGTTCGACTACGTGGACTCAAGCCAGGGCAGCGTCATGCTGTAACTTTGGGCGGGTGAGAAAGGGGGGGCGATTTGGATGCACAGTACATGTGAGAGAACGTGAGAGTGAGAGTATGTAGCAAAGCAGCCTGCAGCAGAAGTGGTGTCGATCCAGGAAAAGCAACAGCATTGTGACGTATTAAGCTGAATAGTAGTCGGACTTTTATATTTAAAACCCCATCCTAAACCTCACTTACCAGTTTAATTAATTGGCAGAGAATATTTGTTCTCATAGGGAGCATTTCACTTAGTTTCATTATGTGAAGGTGGCCACGGACAGCGGGTACTTCACGACGCAGGGGCGCTAGGTGCTGCACACGCCGCTGGACGGCTCGTCACGTACTGATGTAGCTGCCGACGTCGATCTTTTACCGAAGAGGCAACAAGCGAGGCAAATTTCCTCGGCAATTCAGGCGATGAACATTGAAGCTCGTAATGAGGGAATGGGTGCATGAGAATTGAAGTGATGATATGTGGGTTGTCACCTTCACTACTGCTTAGAAAAGTTTTGGTTGGGCAAGTTCTGCTGTTGTGACCGAAGATCCCACACGTGTCACATTTTCGCCTCAGCGTGGAAGATCCCTCCACGAACTCAAACCCTGAATGCCCCCGGTGAGTGCTGTGTGGTCGCTTGTTGAGTGCTCCGACTGGCCTTCCTTTTGGCCGAACTACAGACGAATCTCTAAAGCAAAAGTTTGATCCATAACGGACAATATCTTGTAACTGTTCGACAATCCCGAGTTTTCTGTGTGAAGGGGAGGACACAAAGCTGGATCGCAAATCCGTAAACGCTCGATCTAGGTCTCCAATGTCAACGAGAGCGCATGAGTCGGCTGGAGCCACCTGGGGCTGGTCAAGCCACCACTGAGTGTCGAAGTCAGCCCTGTTCAAGCGGCCGTGTTGTTGAAGTCGAGCCTTGACTACGTGAGCGCAAGGCAGTCCTATTGCTGTCGAGAAGGTGTTGGTGCATGTGGCTGTAGGAGTGTCCTTCGAAACACGCTTTGGGACCATGGATAGAGCGTAGCGGGAGACTTTGAAGACAACATCGTTGTACAAGTCGCTGCGCACTGCAAAATCGCGTTTCACTCTATCACCCGCGCGGATCTTCGACAGTTCTAAAAGCTGATACTCAATTGCTAGCGTGAGCTCTTGTGTCACCGTGAGTAGATCGCCGACAAAGAAACTAAGAAACCTCTTCAGAAACGAGTGCAAACCTCCAACGCGCGAGGTTGATGTGCGTCCCAAGTGCAAGGACTTGGAGACTCAGCATTCCACGAACAGTTCCCTTTGGCCCAACCACGTCCTTTAAGCGTACTCAATTAGCTGGGGATGCGACTGTACTGCTCGGCAAATTTGGACCAGTGTGATCCGTACTCCTCTTCAGTCGGGGACATGCACAGAGAATTTCAACGTGTCATCATCTCGTCCCAATCATCTTCACTGCTGAAGGATTTTTTGCACTTCTTGAGAACGTTTTTGTTGATGTGCCAACGGCAAAGCGCTCGTTTGGCCATCGGGAACACAATCTCCTCCGCCCTCAGAAGCGCCTTCTCGTTGTCCGACACAAGCACAAGCGGATTGTCGAGCCCGCCAAGCATTTTCGTGATTGTTCCGAGCACCCACGCGTAGTCGGACTGTTCTTCTTTGTTGAAGAAAATGCCGCAGCAGAGGAAGGTGTTGTTGGTTGGTGCCGCTCCACCGCAGATCAACAGAGGCATTTTGTATCGGTTGGTTTTATACGTACAGCCCAAGAGTAGAACCTTGTGGCATGCGCGAGCGAGATCAGCGCTCTGTCGGTAAGCGAACATGAGATGCGCGATCGTGCCATCAGCTCCACGCTGGAACTCGAGCACGAATTCTTTTGCGAGCAGCTCGTCGAAAATAGCTTGCAAAGAAGTACTGCCGTTTAAATAGCGTCTTCGGTCGACTAGGCTTTCGTTGTATATCGCGCGGACGACGACAGACAAATTTGAGTGCTCCTGCCTGAGAAATGAAAGCTGTTCTTTCGGACGCACACCGGCACGTTGCAGCACCAGCCTCTGTTTCTTCTGATCTTGAGCCAGCTGCCTTGTGACTTCGCCGTTGTCGTCGGTCGTGTGTAGTTCATGGCTCTGACCGCCAGTTTGCTTTACGATCGCCCATTGACCAAAAGAGTCCATTCGCCCGCGCAAAATAAATGAGCGTCCGCTCTTCTTCGTTGCGGTTTTGCGTCTCATCGCCACAGACGCGTACGTGCCGAATCGATCACAGCACAGCACCACGGCATTCTTCGCCGTGTCCGATCGAAGGATAACGAGGAGGAAGCCAAATTAGCGTGACTCCCTCTGCGCGGTGCTCACCGACGACGCGAGAGATGTCTGAATCTTGAATTCAGTCTACACGCCTACACCATCTGTAACAGGGTACACGAGTGGGTTACACCCCAGTAACCACTTTGCCAGACTACTGTCTGCGCAATATATATAAGTCCAAACTTAGTGGAAGTTCGCAATGTCCACTTTTGAAGTGGCACGTG